>JBBPMC010000007.1:0-101563 GCA_038090115.1 Strobilomyces echinocephalus | reverse complement strand
GGATCCACCGGTGACGATCATGCGCTGGAGAGGGGGCGAGTCGGGGGGGAGGACGGCGGCTATGCGAGACTTGATGGACAGGAACTGGGACTCGAGGATGGCGCGCGGATGGGCCTCGGACGGGATGGCGCGGACGGGCGTAGGGGCGCTGTCTTTGGTGGCGAAGAAGAAGTCGCCGAGGACGTTGGGGGGAATGATCTCGGGGAGGGGAAAGTAAAGGCCCATGTAGCCGGAGTTGCCGACGGGGGTGGAGGCGACGAGATGGTTGTACCTGTCCCAGTCGCGGTCTGCGTGGGTGTCGCGAACGTGCTCCCTGGCGAGGGCGCCGTTCTTGTAGCAGAGCATGGCGATCTGGGCATCGAGGGTGGTGGGGTGAGCGAGGAGGTGGGAGGTGGTGAAACGCTTGGGCGGGGTGAGGGCGGGGGGGATGGAGAGCAAGAGGGTGGTGGAGGTGCCGAGGGAGAGCAGGGCGTCACCGGGAGCAGAGAGGGCGACGACGGTGGCGGAATTGTCGCCGGTGAAGGGGGCGACGATGCAATCTGGCAAAAGGATGAGGGGGAGGCGAGGTGGACGAGGGAAGGCACGATACCGGGACTGAAACCCCAACGGGCGACCCACCAGCTGGAGATGTTTCCGAGGACAGTTCCGCCGGGGACGGGATCGGGACCGAGTTTGGAACGGAGCTCCGGACCGCCGCAGAGACGGAGCAAGGGGTCGTGCCATGTGCAGTCGAGGACGTCCATGAGGTTCATGCCGCTGGCGTCGGATATCTCGATGGGGGCGATGCGACCGAGAAAGAGGGACGGGACGAAGGAGGAGACGAGGGAGATGCGGGCCGAACGGGCGTACGCGTCTGGATTGAGGCGGCGGATCTGTGGGAGGGGTGAGGGGACGGCGAGGGACGGAAAGGGGGGGCGTACGCGGGCGATCTGTGGGCCGGTGAAGCGCTCGTAGGCGCGAGAGCCGGTGAGGTCAGTGAGACGCTGTGGACCGCCGATGGCTGCTTCGAGGACGGCGCAGTCCCGTGTGGTGGACGAGTCTTGCCAAATGGGGGCGTTCTGGAGGGCGAACGCGTGCGGGGCGAGATGGCCAGGATCGGCAAGGGGTCTGCGGGGGTCGAGGCTGGCCAAGAGGGCCTCTGCGCGGTCGGACCAATAGACCGAGCCGTGTTGCTACGCGGGAGGATGAGGGTCGCCTCGCGACGGGGCGAGAGAGCGCACCTGGGCAGCGCCGGAGACGGCGACGACGTCCGCGAGGTCTATGCCTGCGCGCTGGACGCGGGAGAGGACGAGGTCGATGGCGTCGAGCCACATGCGGACGGGGGAGAAGACCTCGCCGTCGGCGTCGCCTGCTCTGGCGCCGTTGGTGGTGGCATAGGCGGGGAGGTCGGCGTCGAAGTGGACGGCGGACTGGTGGACGAGACGGGCGTGGGGGTCGAGGAGGACGGCCTTGAGCTGCTGCGTGGAGAGGTCGAGACCGAGGAACAACATGACAAACAAACAAATTAAACTTGGTTTACGACGATGAAGCGACAGTCGAAAATCACGGTCGAGTACCATCGACCGTCGCGCGAGTCCATCCAGGAATACTCGGACCTCCTCCGAGACGCCAACCTCATCCCCAAGGCGAAGCTCCAGAAACCACCCCCGCCCTCCATGGCCCCGCCCCCGCCCCGTCCGTCCCGCGCGAACACGGCCACCCTCCACGACCTCTTCCCCGCCGACCCGTCCCTAAGACGTCTCTCCGTCCCCCTCTCCCCCCCGCCAGACCTCCTCCACCACGAGCCAGACATCCTCCCCGCCCTCGACCTCTCCTCATCCTCCCCCATCCCCTCCGGCACCAGGTCCCGCAGCGCGACCCTCGTCAACAAGTCCAAGAAGAGCATGCTCGGCTTCATGTCCGACTTCCTCAACACCTCCAAGCGTCCCGAGATCAGCACCCCCTACGATCCCGTCCACCTCACCCACGTCGGCTTCAACTCCTCCACCGGCGAGTTCACCGGCCTCCCCAAAGAATGGCAGCAGCTCCTCCAGGAGAGCGGCATCTCCAGATCAGAGCAGGAAAAGAACCCCCAGGCCGTCATGGACATCGTCAAGTTCTACCAGGAGGGCCACGGCGACGTCTGGGACAAGATGGGCGCCCTCGAGGCCACACCCTACCTCGGCCAAAAACCCCTCGAGCCCCCTCCGGTGCGCACCCTCTCCTCCCCGTCCCCGTCCCCCTCCCCCTCCCAGCGTCCCGCACCCCCGCCCCCAAAGAAATCCTTGCCCTCGCCCGTCCCCCCGTCCCCCTCCACCCCCTCCTCCTACCGTCCCGCCCCGGCGCCCCCCACCGCCGCCATACCCGCTCTCGATCGCTCCACCTCCCAGCGCACCCCCCTCCGCACCACCAAGCCCCAGGAGATCGGTCGCGCAAACACCACCACCCGTTCCGTCAGGCGTCCTCCCAGCACTGGGGCCGCCCAACCCCCTCACCCGTCCGGTGCGCCAAAGCCACCCTCTAAGCACTCCTCTCGATCGTCGCGTTCTGATCTCACTCTTAAAGGCGCACAATCACCCCGCGAAAAGGACCCGAGGGCGGTTCACCAGACACAGCAGCCCAGCCCTGCAGCCGCCAGCCTGGCAAAGACCGCCGGCGTGGCCACCCCTCGCAGACGCGAGAAAAAGGACAAGGACAAGGAGAGCTCCGACGACATCATCCGCCGTCTCCAGCAGATATGCACCGACGCCGACCCTACAAAGCTTTACCGCAATTTGGTAAAGATCGGCCAGGGGTGAGCTCCCCGTCCCTTGCTTCTCTTGTCCCACCCAATCCACGTTTCGTCGCAGCGCTTCCGGTGGCGTGTACACCGCCTATCAGGTCGGAACGAACCTCTCCGTCGCCATCAAACAGATGGATCTCGACAAGCAGCCCAAGAAGGATCTCATCATCAACGAAATCCTCGTCATGCGCGCCTCCAGACACCCCAACATCGTCAACTACATCGACTCCTTCCTCCACAAGAACGACCTCTGGGTCGTCATGGAGTACATGGAGGGCGGCTCCCTCACCGACGTCGTCACCGCCAACCTCATGACAGAGGGTCAAATAGCCGCCGTATCCAGGGAAACCGCTCAGGGTCTCGAACACTTGCACAGGCACGGCGTCATACATCGCGACATCAAGAGCGACAACGTGTTGCTCAGCATGAACGGCGACATCAAACTGAGTGCGTGTCTCGACTCGTTTTTCCGGCACCCTCTCATCCCACACCCCAGCCGACTTTGGCTTCTGCGCCCAGATATCCGATCCCAACAATGCGAAACGCACGACCATGGTCGGTACCCCGTACTGGATGGCCCCAGAGGTCGTCACCCGCAAAGAGTACGGCCCCAAGGTCGACATTTGGAGTCTGGGCATCATGGCCATAGGCGAGTCCGACGTTCCCGCTCCATGCTTTGGCCTCATTTCCCATCACTAGAGATGATCGAGGGTGAACCCCCATATCTCAATCAGAACCCCCTCAAGGCCTTGTACCTGATCGCCACCAACGGCACGCCCACCATCGCCAACCCAGAGGCGCTGTCCCCCGTGTTCAAGGACTATCTCGCCAAGACGCTGGAAGTCGACGCCGAGAAACGGCCCACGGCGTCCCAGTTGCTCGACGTGAGTCTTTTTTTTGTCCCCTATCGATCCGCACGTTCAGCTCGACTCAGCATCCCTTTTTCAAACTCTGCGAGCCCCTCCGCACCCTGTCTCCGTTGATCAAGGCTGCCCGCGAAATCGCAAAATCCAAGTAAGGCCCGGCTGGGTGACGTGGACGATATCTACGCTGTGACGTTTCCCCCTTCTTTTTTTTGTATCCATTCACATACTCTTTCGCTCGACGCGTTCCGAAAAAAAAAACGAACAAAAAAAAATAAAAAAAAGAGCCTGGAGTTGTACCCCCTATGCCTCTACCCCCGGGGTTTTTTGTCCCCGTTTATATCCTCGATCCTTGTAATACCTTTACATGCTGGTCCTTGTTCTCACTCCCATAGACATGCGCAGTGAATCACTTGCAATTAAATCGATACGGATGTACTTTCCAGTAGAAGTAATGTTACGCTGACGTGACATGTCATGCTAGTAATCAGGGCTCCAACCTGTCTCTCCGGTCAGCGTGGCGATACGACTGGTCCGTGCTTGACTGACGTACCGTGATAAATGGTGGCTAGGTTGACAGTGTCCGTCGCCTCCGCGATGAGCTCGTTGACCGTGTACTCGACGCTGAGTGACTTGTCCAGTTTGCGAGCCACAGAGTTGAGTGCACGGTCCGCAGCTTCGTTGACGGGCGCGCACGCCGCCGCCTCTTGGTCCAGTCCGTACCGCGAGCTTTCACGGGACACGCGTCCGACGGGCTCGTTGGTGCTGTCCTGAATCTTTTTGATCTTGAGCTCGCTCGCAGTCCTGTCCGTCGCGTCAGTGCGCCGGTTCGACAAACGCGGAGACGCGTTTACCAGGAATGGAGGGGATCGTGCTTGAACACTTCGAGCACGGTCATGATGACGTCTGACCGTTCGCGCATGACGCGCAACGTCTCTTCCGCGCACCGCTGGAACACGCCCTGCGTGCCCGAGTAGCCCATGCCGTCCACCATGTCGCGCGTCATCCGGAAGGGAACGCGTTCAGGGACGCGTAGCGACTTTCCCTGGGGGGGGGGGGACGATCAGCGTGAGACGGGGTCAACGCGCGAACGGGACTCGCCTGGTCAAAGGCGATCCCGAGATCGATGTGCACGACCTCGCCCGTGCCATTGTCCATGAGAATGTTTGACACGTGCCGGTCCCCTAGACCCAAGACGTGGCCGACGATCGACGTGGTCGCAACGCTCCGGATGTAGTTGAGTCGCATCGCGAACCAGGCGATGGGCGATTTGTGTTTTTCCGTAAAGTAGTGTCTCATCACGGGCGCCGTCTTTTCGCAAATGTCTTTGAACTGCGCGACCATCGCGTCCACCCTGCCTTGATGACGATCGCGCGTTTGTTTGAGAGTGTTGAGAATATCGGTGTGTTTTGGATCGTTGGGACGATACCTGGAAGCAGCATCGTCAACCCGACCAAGGTACAGACTCGCTGCATTCACTCGCCTCGGATGGGCTGCTCCGAGCCACGTCTGAAGTGGAACCGTGTTGCCAACAAACTCCAAAACACCTGCTTGAGCTGCGAGAGGCAAGACCGTATATCCGCGAACTTTCAGATCGCGCTTTTTGGTCTCCCTGTCGCACCCAAGGACGACATTAACCAGATCAAAGACTTGTTCCATGACAGCGTCCTGTCGCAGGTCGTCGTTCCCGCCTTTGAACTTGGACAAAATCAGCTTCCCCGACGAACATCGCGCTCGCCAAACGCTCACCAGCTGCCTATACTTTTCGCCGTTGGAGCCATAACAAACGCTGATCTTGGGAAAGTTGACCCCTCCTGCGGTCGAAAAAGTGGGATCATAGTGGCTGATCCAGACACAGCGGTCGTATTTCAAAGTATGATCGATGGCCGGGTGGGCTGTGACGACCGGCACCTGAACGTCGCGAAGCCGTCGAATCGTCAGGTTCTCCGGCACGTGCAGTAGACCCTTGACTTTCTTGATAGCACGGTTGTCCTTGGCCGGATATTTGGCCCACTCGATAGACGCATCACATACCTGCTCGATCGCCTTGACGCGAGCGGAATGACGTGGATCGTTCAGCAATCGGTCAAAGATGTCAGACGCGGCATTGGAACGATCAATCTGAGCTTGCGACACTGCTGGCTCGTGGCGACTAGACAGTCTTCTGCTTGATGACTGCTGCCCGGACCTCTCGGGTCTTATACAGTAGACTTGGTACAAGCTATGGAAGGGGTGTTCTTGACACATTCGAATGACAAGCCCTTGCAGTATTTGTTGGCTTGCTGGCAGTTCGCCTTGGGAAGGCCGAGAAATGCGAGCAGAAAGTTGATGAGATAGGAAAACAAATTTCCTCGAGGGTATTCGAGCGACTGCCTTTGTCAACGTATCTTGTAGTCTCGGATCGTCAAAGTTTGCAAACCACAGAGAACAAAAGCGGATAGGAACGTCGTCGTCGAAGATGTCTGACGCGGCAAGGCATTGCGAGTACATGTTGATGGCTAGGTCAAGGAACGCAACCAGCGCTCCGTTGTGTTGCTTGTATGCCTCTTCATCCTCTGCTAAAACGGCTCTGGCCTTCTTCTGGTCCTCAAACAGGGCGTAGTACTCGTTCGAGCCCGGCTGAGTCCGAAGGAGCTGGCTTTCTCTCTGCCTGATTTCTTGACTCTTGCGATCTACGTATGTCTTCCATCGTTGTGCGTCCGGCGACTTGATGATGACGTGGTATTGATGCTCGGCAAAGAGCGCGCATTTGTGGAAAACGCTGGCACACGCGTCTCCGCGAGTGTCGATTTGCTCTGCCACTTCCGTAGCAAGCGCAGTGGCCGCATCAAAGTACTTGTGCTTGATATCCATCGGCTTCTCCAAACATGCTTCGGAGATCCACGATCCCTGAGGTAACAGCATTATTGACCATTGACGTACTGGTAATAGAACACTCACCAAACGCGCCATCGAGAATGCTCGTTCGATGATCAGCTCCGGCTTGCTTGACGCGGTTTGGTTCTGGCGAAAGAGAAGATCCTTCAAGAATTGAACAGCTAGTTTTTGCTCGTTCTGAAGCCACAGGACGTGCGCAAACTCTTGAGAGACTTCATGCGTGGAGACACCCTCGAGGCGCCGAGCCTTCACGATGGAGTTGAGCGCCACTTGTAACTTGCCCGATTCTCGTGCAGCGACGGACAGACGGACAAGGCAGCGCTTTTCGAGTTCCAGTAAACTATCGTTGAACGGCGTGATCATGTCTCCGATCCGTTCGCGCTCTTCCCTTCGTCTGGCAGAACGAATCAGGGATGTCCTCGTCGCCAGTATGCGTTCGAGACTACTGAATCTGAACATGATCATTGAACGCGTGATCGACAGACCGACGATGTATACTCACTCAAACTCGGGATCAATATCAACCAACTGTGTCATTGACCGAATGTCCGCAGATCTGCGGCCCAGATAGTCTTGGATTGGCCCTCCCCTCCACTGGGTGAGCTGGTTGAGACACATGATATTTCTGGCGATTTCCCGGATCTCCGTGATGTCTTCATTGCCAAGGGTTCGCAAGCGTTCCATCGCATCACAGAGGGCTGACTGAATAGTGGCGTCTATCACGTGCGGATCCCTTTCGCGGTAGATGGCACGGAGAGCACGGTATAGGGCAATGTTGGAATCCTGAAAGTCTCCAGCGTCAGGCAAATCCCATGTCTCAGTACGCCACCCCAGCTGATAGGACATGGTCGATGAAACGTCGTCTGACTGGAATCCTTTCTGCGAACCCTGAAGAGTGCCAATAGCCAGACTGTCAAAACCGAACGCATGGAAAGATTGCAGGAGGCCGTCTGCGTCGATTGACTGGCGACTCCCGGCCTCGATTGCTGCGCCATGGAAGCGGAATGCCTTGTCCCATTGGTGTTCGTGATGGAAACGTTTGATCAAAAAGTGATGAAGGTCATTAGTCTTGATGCCATAGAAGCCATCGGGTTCGTCGATGTGCCCATATATCTCGAAAAGCAAATGCTCGATGCCATCCGGAGCCTCCTTATCGAGTTGCCCGTACTCGAATGCAAGCTCTAGAAACAGTAGCGCGGTAGTATAAGATCCGCAGCCAACTGCGCTCTTCGCCAGGAGGCGGAAGTCGACATCCAACCATTTGTTGTGCGCAAGCCAGTCGTCGGAGTCAACAGGACGGAAACAACGGAGATGAAGGACGACGTCGACGACAGCGCGCATACAAGACTGATTTGGGTTATCCGCAGCCAGTATAGCAATAAAGTAGTCTGAAAGATTCTTCCTCGTAGACAGAGCCAAGGGCACAGGTTGCGAGAGCTCCCTTGAAAGTAGGGTATGAACGAGGACAGGAAGTATTTCTTCCGCGAACTGGACGTTATTCTCGATGAGGGGAGTGAGTTGAGCGTAGAACTTTTCAGAAGAATTCATTATGTCGCTCAAAAGTGTCGAAAGAGAGCAGATCCATCGAGCGAAATCAGTGGGGGCCGGAATGGTGTCGAGCTCGGTGATGTTGCGTGGGGGCCGAACCAACAATACCACCGGGAATTGTTGGAAAAACTCGAGTGGGGATAGATATTCCGCAGACCAAAGGTGGAAGGCTAAAGTTTCTTCAGACGATGCGGAAATCAGTGATTTAAGAGTAAGGTAGACAAGATGGACCTCTGAAGGATCAACGCCATCAAGCATGGCAAGCAAAGCTTGTATCACAGATCGGTGAGGTGAAGGGCTGACAAGTTGTGCCTCTTCCTGGAGAGCGACAGTCCTTCGGTGTCTGGCGCGCAAAGTCTGGGGATAGGGATGTTCGCTACCAAAACCATAGATACCGCCAGTATTGACGACGAGTAGGGAGGCGAATGCATCAATGTCGTCTCGCTGTAGACATGCCTTCGGGGGGATATAATCCTTGAGACGCCAAAAATCTGTCATAGCAAACTGTGATTTGTTGTAGGCATGCTGCTTAGCCAACTCCAGCAATCTTCGTATGAGCCGGAACGTATTTGAGGCTATACGATGGTCGCTTAGAGTGGCAGACAGACTATCGGCGGTAATGTCCTCAGCGACAGAGAGGAGGTCTGGTGAAGGCTGATGGGACCATGCCGGTAAGGCTCTCGAGACTTGTGCTTTTATTTTTGAATTTTTGCAAAGCACCAGCGCCCGCTGGTCGATCCACTGCGAAAGTTCTTGGCTCCGTATTGACGCACTGGACACACCGGACGTAGCCCGGCCATCGTTCAGTAAACTACAGACACGGATCAATATATCGGGAAAATGTGGGTCGAGTTGAACCTCCGTTTGATAGATGGAAAAGCCCCACTCCAGATATGATTGTGCGGCCCGAACGAGGTCTGCTTGCGCCAGTAACGAAGATGACTTTTGGATGAAGGTATGCAGTAGAGTGGGATCCTTGAAATTTTCGCTCAAGACAGCGACCAAGAGACTGATGCCATTCAACAAGCGAAGCTGTTCGTTGACAAATGGCGTGGAGTGCAGCTCCGCGAAAATCTGGTGAAGGACATGATACGAGCTGGCAGTGACGTGTTCTGAAATTGACGTGCACCATTGCAAAGAACGTAATATGGTGCTAGTGCCGAAGCGAGGTAGGTTCGGGGGATGAAATCTGAAGTCGTTCAAATGGCGGTATTTGTTCAACGATGTGAATGTTCGGGCAGCTTCTCGCGGGCCATGAGCACGCAGAACCTCGGCAATAGCACCGTCATTTGAAAAATCTTGGTCGCCAAAGGAGCGAATGACGGAGGCCGTGATGCTTGCCGCGTTTTGCCGTACACATTGTGTGAAACCTCCAAGGGGCTGAAGATCGATCCCTTTCGACTTGAAAAGATCATCAAGGCGAGTGACGAGCACGGAATTGGTAACGTGGGTCGTGTCAACCAGTGAAACGAGCTGCAAGCCAATGAGGTCTCCGATGCAGACGCGAAGACCGTCTGCAACGGTCCTCTGGGTAGCGGAGCAGTGGTTAGCAAATAATTGTTGACCATGTGCAACTGCCTCTTGGCTTCCTCCGCCTTCCATGAGGTTGGCTGGTGTAAATAAGCGAAACGCCGCCTCCGCACACTCTCTTCTGTTCTCATACCCCAGTAAATTCGGCGGCAGTCGCAAGATGTCGAGGGAGTTTTGTCGAATCGACAGCGCAATTTGGGAGGCGTAAGCCTCGAAAAGTTCGCTCGGTTTTGAGAGTCCGAGACGTTCGGAAACACCGCGCAGCACCGTCTGGATATGTCGAGAATACAATGGGCTGTGAAAGGCTGCTTCCAGAAGGTGCCAGTATGGTCCTCGTCTCACGTACGAACTGGCGATCATGATATTGCCCAGGCAGAGTGTCCTGGTAAGCATGCTTTCATACCTGAGAAGTTGGGTTAGGATGATGATGGTCAAGGAGGGGGGGGAACATACTGAGCAAGATCCCTAGGTAATGAATCGCGAACTAGCTGGTAGAAACCATCCAGATTATCGTACCCATGGACGAGCTCGTCGTGGTCTGCAGCGAATAAGCCTGCACAGAGAACCGCAGCACGAAAGCGAACGCGAATATCTTCATCGAAATTGAGTGCCAACAAGGCGCTCAGGGGACGCTTGATTTCAACCTCGTAGTATTCGGTAGGCCAAAATGTCTGCGATGGATCTTCTGCGAGATATCCTGCCAAAAAGCGAGCGACCAAGTCTCGTATCTTCCAATAAGTCGTTTTTTTCTTCGTCTCTGCCGCCTCCATCATGTTGGATATCCATCCGCAAAGAACTTGCACGTGTTCACCGATGGAGGATGTGCCAGCTTCTTTTGCCATCCAGATATGTAGAGATGACTTCAGTAAGTCAACGACCAGGAAATGGAATTGGTCGTTGATCGCATGAGAGTACCTCCGAAGGAGTTCGGCACATTTCACTAGCAAGTTATCCAAGACTTCAAGGCTGAGAGTAAGCAGTCTTCTACGTACGACAATTAGAAGCGGGGGTCCAAGAAGCAAGAGCTTTTCCTCGGGGCACTCGACCACCAGCTTGATGAGCTCCCTATCCCGTGGTGTTTGTCCAGTCGGACATTGCAAGACAGGAACAGAAGCGAGGAAGACGATGCATATTTCCGCTAGGCTACGTGTCGCAAGAGCCACCGGCGATGCGTGTTCCTCTTGTGATGCAGTGCTTTGAGTTGTTCTTATCGGACCAAATCCATCGTGTTCTGCTGTTCCAGGATCTTCCCTATCAGTTGACTGATCGGTGAGGGTGCCAAGTAATTGTCTAAGTTTCTTGGCGATCATCCCGAAGGCATTCTGAACCTGGAGGTAAAACGACATGAGCGACGACCATAGAAAAAGCAAAACACGTACTTCCGTGTTTTCCCAGAGAACCATCCGTAGCTGATGCTGGCTATGAGAGTGAATATGCCTCGAGAAACGTGCCTGCAAGCTGCGCAGAATGTGGGATTTAATCCCAGACTCCAGGCCAGGTTCGATCAATGCAGCCCAGTTGTCTTCATTATCGTCCAGGCTCGCGTCAACGACCAACGGCTCGAGAGCTTTAATAATTAGTAGCCTCTCTTCCGGCGTCCACTTGGCGTCCGTCACGAAAGGAGCAAGGAGAACGACAACCTTTCCAGCTGCTTGGATAGCTCGCCTGTTGCTATGCGTCCCATTCAGAGAAAGCAAAGACTCGAACATGAGAGTGGTAATAGCGGCATCGAAGGACTGACGGACTTTCTCGGCAGTGGGTTGCATCTTGTTATCCCTCGTCATCTCCCATTCAGATATCAGGGATTCCATGGCCTTGATTAGGAATGCAGATACTCTCCTCTCACGGCCCCTAGGAGGCACGAGTTCTTGGTCTGCTCTGGTCATCACCGACGGGATCTCTTTGGCAGCGTCCGTCAGAGCGCTTTCATGTCGGGCAAGTGCAGGAAGGGTGGCATGTAGTACGTAGTCGCGGATGATCCTTGCTTTATGATGCTCTTCCATGACATGCACGATGTCGCAGTCGGGAAGTGCCATACGGCAGAAAGGGTCGCTGCGTCGAGAACATCCGCAAACGCTCTCCAAAAGATCAAGGAAATCACCAATTGTATGTGATGGCATACGGGACCGACCAGTGAGATCCTTTGCTGAGGTCCCAATCCGCCAATTGTCCAGAAGCCAGCTCAGAACCTTCTCCTCTAGTTGCATACGGTATAGTCTGACGTCTTGGCTTGCCACCCTCAAGCATCGAGCGAGGAACATGCAAACGGCGTCATAGGGAAAGCTTGGTCCCTGGAGATCCAGATCTTTCGCAAGCGACTCGATTTCCGCGAGGACACGCTGAGGTGTTAGGAGGTGCCTCGCATAACCAATGAGAGTGTGTGCGGCGTGGCATGCTGCACGGCATACTACCGGAACGTTAGCGCGGCGCATAGCATGTGTCCATATGGGATCCCAGGTAGCGGGCCCGCGTAGGCAAGAGCTCATCGCAGTGACGTTGTCGGAAGGGAGATCTGAAGACGGCTGTAGGCCGTCACAATGAGCAATGGCTGCTAGGGAGAGAAATGCCCATGACTGAATAAGTGCCTCATCCACTGAAACGAATTGCAGCACAGTGGTGATTACGTCATTTTGGAGGGAGTAATGAAGTCGATGCCAATGTCGATCGATGAAGAAAAGTAGGATCTGGAGGTGATAGACCTTCACGCTTGTCGAGGATGGGACCCGCAAGAAGTGCAGAAGGCTTGATATAGGGTCTTCTCGTTTTGCTCGTTTTTTCCCTCTGAACGTGCTTCCCTCCGGGGAACTTGTATGCACGGACTCGGAATGCTCAAACAACTGTATAGAAATGCGCATTTAGTGGCGTTTCTTGCGAGAAAATAAAACCTTACTTTCTCGGCACAATCAGCCTGCAACTCGAGCAACGCCCACGCCAAGGCCTGACTCGCATCGAAATTCCACCCAGCGCGGAAGGTCTGGGCAACGAATATATCTCGTTTATCAATCCCATCAGAGCTCACTTGCAGCCTAAGTGAATCGATTGAGAGGGCTTCAATACCCCATCGGCTGTCCGCTTCACTGATGAGAAGGGTCCAGAGCCTCTGGACGCTGTCGGCCCAGCCGTAACTTGGCACGTCGCAAGTTGGCGTTAGGAAGGGGAAGAGTGTCTTGAGAATCCCCACCAAGCTTTCCTTGATCCGCTTGTTCTTTGTGCCCCATAATCCTACCAGCGCATCCCACACGCAACATGCAAGTTCGTCGACCTCTTGTCTGCAATTAAGAGCCACCTGGGAGAGAAACGGCTGAAGTGCGAGAAGGTAGTCGTGATGTAAGGAAGTGTCTGAAGGGTAACGCTCCAAGAAACGCTTCATATGCCAAAACAACGAAGGCGTGACAGGGACGAGGATAGATTTCTTCGGGAAGCTATCCGGATCGCTGGGATCTGGGATCATCGTTTCTGCCAGGAACGGGGCGGAAGAGTGACGGAACAAAAGGGCCAAAAGGGATGCACATTCGATCTGCTCAAGAGACACTGGGTGCCGATGTGCAAGGCGATCACTGAGGTTGTCGGAAGCTGCCCCCGGCATAGGCGTAGAACTGTGCTCTCTGAATGGTCTCTTCCGAGATGGCGCAGGAGTACCGTCCGACGGCAACGAGTCACTTTGGTACATAGAGTCGTCGCCCGGGACAGAGCTTGTTATTCGGTCCCTTGTCCGCACAAGGTCATTTTCTACGGGATCATCTAGAATAATGTTGAAGCTGATCTCCACGAGCTTGAGCCAGACGTCGACATTGAGATGGTCCATGTGTGGAGTCCAGGAGAGGAGAACCTTGATGGTTTTGATGTAATCCAAGGCCACGGGAGTAAACAGTTGACCACGATGGACGAGCATTTGAGTGAGGTGGTCAAGGAGAGGCGTCAGCGCTTTCTTGCTGAGACAGTGGACACTGCGCTCGACCAGCCAGCGTACGGCGGCCGCGGCTTCCGAGAGCCTGCGCTGGGCAGCTGCACCGGCTGTTCCTGACTTGCCACTCTTCTTCACGCTGTCAGCCTTCTCGATCTTGACCGTCGTAAACAAGGCCTGGTAGAGGACCAGCCAGCCACGGCCGTCCTCGATGCTGTATACGGCATCCTCACGAGCAAAGGCGGAGCGGAGTAAAGTGATTCCCTCCTGACGCTCCTTTACTTTTTCGCTTTTGAGACGGTCAATGACCGTCTTCAGGTTGGACATCGGAGGGAAGACGAAACACGCGTCGACCGAGACGCGACTGTGGCGATTCAGGAGGAAATTGTTTGTCCTTGTTTGGTCCGCGATAGTATAAAATGTGGACTCGACTCGCATGATCAGTCCTGTACGGCTCATTTCTGCCCGGACAGCGAAGTTATGTTTCCCCCTGCTGGACCGGTTCTGGTGAGAGCCGATATCGACGATCATTTCCTCGTCTCATTGGCGTGGAAACGGGCAGCTGAGAAGTGCAGATTTTATCCTCTGAGATCTGGCATGGTTTTGTACTGTCCTACATCACCTTCAGTAGAAATTCCATATATTTTTCTCACGTGATCGCGTTGGGCGACGCGACGATGGGTGGTTACCTTGTGCATCATTCTCGCTACTCCGTCGACTGGCAATGTCTGGCTCCAAATCAGCGCTCTCGGGTCTTCGAGCCGTCAAGCGAGACTGGTCCACGAGCTCAACGACTGATTCAGATGCCTCACAAAAGTCTCTCGACCGTCGAGCACAGCGCCTGCGGGACATTCAAGCCGGTCTGGATGGACGAGAGCAACCCAGTCCAGGGCCTTCCTCCATACTCTTGCAGAACTACGCCCACGTCACCACCACGGACATAGCGAGCGGCAACAAACGACCCCCGCCAACGTCTGCCAACGAACCGACTGCGAAGAAACGGGCTTTGCCCCCCAGTTGGGAAAAGGATGTATACACTAGTTCATCCAACTTCACGAAATCCACCCGCGCGCCCTCGGCCGTTGTGCAGCCCAAGTCAACCGGTGTTGTCGGAGCCACTGCTGCAACCCCGTCAACCAGGCAAGCAGGCGTTTTTCTTAGCCAAGAACAAACACAGATCCTTCGGCTTGTTGAGTCTGGAAATAGTGTGTTCTATACGGGAAGCGCCGGTACGCAATGTAGTGACTTCATTCTCATGCATGCACACATTTGATTCTGTAGGTACCGGGAAGTCCGTCCTCTTACGGGAGATCATCAGCACCCTCCGGACTAGATACCGCAAGACTCCCGATGCGGTGGCAATCACTGCCTCAACAGGTGCGTCGACGTGCACAACGTCCTGGTGAAAAGGCTGAGTGGCACATTACAGGCATTGCCGCATGCAATATTGGAGGCGTGACAATTCACTCGTTTGCAGGGATAGGCATTGGAGAGGGCACTGTTGACGATCTTCTTTCAAGAGTCCGGAAGAACAAAAAGGCCGCCTCAAGGTGGGCTCGCACCAGGGTGCTCATTGTTGACGAAGGTGAATTCCTTGGCACTCGAAACAGTTCCGCGTCGTAACAGACTGTAGTGTCCATGGTGGACGGTGATCTGTTTGACAAACTGGCGAGGGTTGCGGGCCTTCTCCGCAAGTCCGGGGATCCATTTGGAGGAATCCAGGTACGTGGCTTTCCCCCCTCCTGACTCCGTTCTGTTAGAAAAAAATAAATGAATAGGTTGTCGTCACTGGGGATTTTTTCCAACTCCCCCCTGTAGCCAGAGGCACCTCGAAAGTAAAATTCGCCTTCGAAGCTGAGATGTGGAACCAAACAATCAAACACACATTTAATCTTACTAAGGTTTTTCGTCAGAAAGATCAAGGTCAGCATTTGTTGATAACGCTCCGCCGTCATGTCTACATAACCTATGCAGAGTTTGTCGATATGCTCAATGAAATGAGGTTCGGGCAGTTAACGCCACGCTCTATCTCAAAGTTTAGGTCGCTCTGCCGTGAAATTGAATACGGGGATGGCATCGGACCAACGGAATTGTGAGCGCTTTGTTGTTGAGCAACTTCGTTCTTCACATCCTGCAGATTTCCCCGCAGAGATGACGTCGATAAATCGAATCAAGGTCGAATGTCCAACCTTAATACGGAAGAGAAGGTCTACGTTGCTACTGATGCTGGATCGATCGCCGATTCTGCCCAAAGAGAAAAGATGCTCTCGAATTTCATCGCTCCGAGTCGGCTCATCTTGCGCGTTGGTGCCCAAGTGATGCTTATCAAGAATGTGGACGAATCGCTTGTCAACGGAAGCATGGGTAAAGTATTACGATTTGTCAATCCGTCGCTGTATCAAACGGACTATGACGACGTCGATACAAACGGGCAGCCCAAGTCGGAGAGAAAAAAACCCTCGACAAATGACATGCCATTCCCTCTTGTAGAGTTCTACTTGCCAAACAAGACGAAGCGAGAGGTTCTGGTTTCACCTGAAAACTGGAAAGTCGAGCTTCCCAGTGGTGAGATACAGGTATCAAGAACGCAGGTGAGGGTATAATCCGCAACGCTTACTGGGCTTGTTTCTGACTGACTTGAAGCTCCCGTTGATTCTCTCGTGGGCCATGAGTATCCACAAGTCGCAGGGACAGACGCTAGAACGGGTCAAGGTTGACCTGGGCAGAGTGTTTGAGAAAGGTAGATCTCCGTTTGGTGCTTCCGCGCCCATGCCAATAATCTCCAGGTCAGGCATATGTAGCTCTATCCCGTGCAACTTCCTTGGATGGACTCCAAGTCCTCAACTTTGATGCGAAGAGGGTATGTTCGACGATGCATTTCTATAAACCGGTAGCTTACTTGTCCTGCTAGGTACAAGCACATCCAAAGGTTGTAGAGTGGAGTACAACGTTGCAAACTGTTTCGGACCTGTGACGGATTTGTGCTTTGCATGCAGATCAGGTTGGTTATTCTCCGAGGCATTACTCACTGTAAGGTAGCTGTTTTCAATTGTCTATGGTAGTTTTCCTCTCAACTTTGATGTTTGCGTGGTATGTTTTGAATTCAAGCTAGGT
Source organism: Strobilomyces echinocephalus (assembly GCA_038090115.1). NCBI lineage: Eukaryota > Fungi > Basidiomycota > Agaricomycetes > Boletales > Boletaceae > Strobilomyces > Strobilomyces echinocephalus. The sequence continues at coordinate 84,966 of JBBPMC010000007.1, read as the reverse complement.
GAGTCTCATTAGGCCGCAATACATTACTACATGTATGCAATAACAACCAGACACAAGCTTGTCGGCTCCAACCATGCGTATACTGCCGTTCTTGACGTGCGGTGACGGCGACCCCTTCCGAACGCAAACAACTTGACCGGCAAGCCCAGGCTCAAGCCTCAGATTGACGAAGAGATTATCATTGATCGCTATTTGCCACTCTGTGCTCTTCCCACAAAGAGGAATGCGCTTTCGCACATATCCAGCTTTCCGGACGATCTACTCGCCACCGTGTTTATCCTTCACGCTCGCCAGTACTACCCACACCTCCGAATGGACCAAGGTTAAGACGTTTTCAACTGCCATTCCCCCGTGAGTCCCTCCCTGGGTGAGGGTACATATCTTACTTCTGTCGTCGCTAGCGCATGATCGCGCTCGACTGCCCAACCCTGTGGACGTACGTTTTCTTTGTCTCGCGTACATGGATGGCCATGTTGCTTCAAAAGTCGCAGTCGGCGCCGCTGCGTGTTAAACATACGGCAATCATCGACCCTTGCCGATGCTGGAGATGGTTTTGGAGCACCTTCTGCGTATGGAAGAGCTTCATATCCGCGCTCTGGCCACTGATGCGGCGACTACTTGCTCTGACGCCTCCGCTACAATCACTCCAGCTTATTGTCTCATCCAACAAGCGGTCATTCATGTCCCTGGATGCCCCTCCACTCACGCTTCCTGTCCTTTTTGTAGGATAACCCCAAAGCTTCGATCGTTGGACCTCTGGAAGCTTGACATTGCATGGCACGATCTCACGCTTACATGGATAACCAGTTTGAGGCTGTTATCCATGCCGAACGTGTGTACCATGTAGCAGCTGTCTTTAGTCCTCTCCCCTATTCAGAGGAAATTCTGCTATGGTCAACCTCATCCCTTGATCCTCCCGCGGATAAATTTACATTGCCTAATCTCTAGTTCTTGTCCCATATTCACATTCCATTCGATACCGAAGCCCACCTGAAATCCGTTTTCGAGGGTCATGCTACCCTACCCCAACCGATACCTATGGCATGCGCATCTCGCCGCTTAACTACGACTGGGACCAAGGCATCCCCCTGAAAATGGGTATCAAAGACCAATTCCCGACCGCACTGACACAGCCAATGATGACCGGCATATTTGATCATCTCACATTGGACAACCTCCAGAGTCTCGCCATACACTTCACGGACCTCGTCGACCTGTAAGGCAGTTTTTGGAGGGACCTCTTCAACCTCGCCCCCAAACTCCGATCCATCAAGCTCAAACACACTGCGCTGCACGGTTCCATCGCGGTGCTCACGCCAGATCATCACGGATGGAGAGGGTGGAGGAGATAGAGTGTGATCAAGTCGCGTTCGCCACCGTATGCACTGCCGGCGAAGGGGTATATAGCACTCTTCACGTGCGATGTTATGTTCCGGTGCCTCTGCGATGCGCTCGCTCGCAGGAAACACGCAGGGGCTGAAGAGGCTTGAACGCCGGTAGCGCTGAAAAGGTGGGTGGGTTGCGGGAGACCGTTTACGAGGCAACTTGGGATGGGATCAGCAGGACGCTGAATCTCCTTGATGCTGGTGCGCAAGGTCTGGAAACCATCAAGTATCAAGCGTGGCTAATCCCGTAGCATACATGCGTCCCAGGGGTTTTCGTACCGATAACTTAGTGCCAGCTACAATAATCATGATATATGTGTACACTTTCTTGTTCGCGGTGCTACTCGTCGTGCCGGGGGCTGGGTCAGCTCAAGGACATTTGATATCGAGAGAAATGGAAAATTCGCCAGCCTCCACGATGATTTCACCGTCCTCTGTGCCTCGTCTCCAATGCACGCGGCTGAGTTCTGCGTAATTGAGCAACCATTCTGGATCCACGTGCGCCGTTGCAGCGACAGAGCGTATACTGAGCATAACTCGACACACGGATACGACGACCGTGGCGACGATAGGACTGAAACATATGTCAGGGATTCAAAAATTTCGTCGAGTTTTCGAGGCTGTACCTTGCCATCGCCGCTGGCATTCGCACCTTGGATGGCAATGGTCGGATTCAGTTGCCACGGGGACGTAAAGCGTCTGGAGCTCACTGAGATTTGCGATGGTTCTACCATCGATAAGCCCACGATTCCGAACAGTAGAGACGCTAGTGCCCAGGTTAGGATACACGTTGCTCGAAGATTAGATGTTTATATACCCATTGCAAACACGTACATAAACATACCCCTGCACGACGAATTAAGACACGATACATGAGATCGTTCTAGGACGCACTCCTTCACAAAGCCCCATAAGAGCGAGTCTGTGTGCATTCTCACAGAACTCGTGAGGAAGCGGTAGAGCTTGAGGGTAAAAAAGACGGAATGAGCTAGCAACGAAGGCGCGTATATCCATGCAAAGGATGGATACGAGGAGAGTTGCGGGTGGAGAGCCTCGGCTTGGATCATATGCCACTGCAGTGCCGGCAGCAAGGTACTTGAAATGCCGCTTGCGATCAAGATGGCGACAGCCAAGACTCTGACGGCCACGTTGCGATAGAAAAGGTACCAAATGCGAAGAGTAATGACCGCTGATGGTTAGTTATGTCAGCTTGTATTATCTTTCTCCGGAAGGTAGACGGACCTTGACAGAGCATGGTAATGGGGATAACGAAGCCGAAGAGCTTGATGAATAGTACGGAACGGAACGACGACGCACTGGTCCACGATACTGTGATTAGACAGAAGCTATAAATTGCAACGACTTACGGCTGGACACGTTTCGTGTTACTTGTGAACGACAAATTCCGAGATCAGAGAACGACGACTCACTGTAACGGTCAAACGATCGACTTTAGAAGCGACTGTGAACAACGGGGCGACAAGAGCAACATAAGTGTCTTACCAGCGACCGAGAACCTGGATAAATGGATGGTCAGTTGGATGCACATGACATACGTTGGAGCGTGCTCACACCGCAAATGCAAGGCTCAAATATCTGATCTGAAGCGAGGATGAGCGTGAAAACGAACATAGGAGTAAAAAGCTTACGGCGAGATAGAGAAACCTGGAGAGCGACCATGAACCACTCCAGAAGTACTCGACCTTGCGGGAGATGGGAACGTGCGCGACGAGGTTGCTTTGGACGAGACGTACCTCGTCGCCGAAGCAAATGATGTAATCGTAGAATACGAGTGCAGCGAAGGCGTAGGTTATCTGATACGACTCGATGACCGCAGAGATGAGTGCAGTTGGAATGTCCATGGTGGGCGGCGAGGGACTCGGAGTCCAGAGACACTTTTATGTGCAAGACGGGGCATGGTTCTTTGATGTGTGATGGACTGTCGCCAGCGCAGCTGAGTGACGGTCAGTGCCAGGCCTGTACCCGTGGCTCCGATCATATGTTTCGGTTCACGAGACTCTCCTTCGGGCGATTCCGAAGCCGCCGTCTTGCATGTGAATATGCGTGCAACGGTCGAGCTCAGGATGATGGCCAGCATCGCCCGTTGTTCGATGTCTCGCCCGTCCAACTGGAAGGCCCTCGCTCCGCCGATCCCAAACTTTGTCCGCCAGCCCTCCGCCCTCCCGTCCCTCCCCGTCCCTCCCCTCCCCACTACCCTCCAGAGGCTCAAGGACTCCCTGCGGCCCCTTGCCCGTTCCACCAAAGAGTTTGCGTCTGTGTGCAGCAAGATCGACGACTTTGCACGCCCAGGCGGCCCTGGCCCCGTTCTCCAGCAGTTACTCCTCCAGCGCAAGAACGAGAGAGACCATTGGTTGGAGGAGTGGTGGGACGACTTGGGCTACCTTGCTTACAGGGACTCGGTCGGTACAATCTCGTGTCTTTCTTCCTCTTCTCTCTCATCCGTCCCCCAGGTCGTCGTCAACGTGTCATACTACTGTGAGCATGTCCTACGCCTCCCCACCTCGCCCTCATCCCATATCCTCTTCAGATGGCTTCGAGCCTCAGCCTGCGCATCTTCCACAGACGCTTGCCGCGCGTGCTGCCGCCATAACTCGCGCTGCCATGTTATTTCGGCAGCGCCTTCGCTTGGGTAAATTAGCCCCTGACACGATCAAGGATGCCCACCTCTGCATGGACACTTATCGGTCTGTCTCTCCGAACCCCTCTCACTCATCATCACTCACGTTTTAAATCAGCTGGATGTTCGATTGTTGCCGTGTCCCCGGCGCACAAGGTCTCGACTGGAGCGTCTCTTACGCAGCTAGCCCAAATCCGCACCACGATCTCGGCCATGTCGTCGTCATACGCAAGAATCGCTTCTGGAAGATCAAGCTTCAAACTGGGGACGGGGTACTTGGTGTGGGTGATTTGGTCAGGTGCGCTCTGCCTCTCCTTCATCTTCACACCGTTCTCGCGTCGTCGATCATAACATACACTCACGTCTGCACCGCAGCCAGTTCCAACATATATATGACCACAGCACAGAGGAATACCCCGCCATCGGTGCATTGACAGCCCACAATAGAGATTCGTGGGCAAAAGTGCGTCCCTAGCGACAGCCCCCTCTTACGTTTTCGTGATTTCTGAAACTTAACGCGAACCCAGGATTTCGCACGTCTATCCTCTATTCCCCGGAACGCGGATATCTTGCGCGAGATTCATTCATCTGCTTTTGTGGTATCTCTGGATGACTCAACACCACCTCCAATGAACGATGTCGAGGTTTCGAGGGCTTTGTGGCACGGAACCCTCGCGGTGGGTGTTTTTTGATGGACCGGCTTCCTCTTGGCCTCATTTATACGATGTCCTTGCTTTGCATAGTCACCCACGAACCCGACTGGTGTCTCGCGAGCTCTCTCCTCACGCTATGTTGATAAGCCGCTTCAATTCGTTGTCTTCGATAATTCTGTCGCAGGGTTGATGGGAGAACACAGCGTCATGGATGGGACACCCACTGTCCGTCTTTGTGATGAGCTCTTGGAATTCCTGGCCGATCCCGAGTCAGACTTCCAGTTATCGCCCTCGCCTTCCGTTGTTGCGACGCCGCAACCTCTAGACTTTGACTTGACCTCCATTCCCGATATTCACGAAGCTATATCAAAGTCCAAACAGTTCCTTCACGATCTTGCTTCCTCGCAGTCTCTGTCTTTCCTCAGGACTAGCTACGGAAAAGCTGCAATCAAGTCCTTCGGCGTGGGTCCCGACGGATGGGCTCAAATGATTGTGCAGGTCGCATACGCGCGGCTTTCAGAACGGTTTGGTGGCGAGAACGGGCGAGTCACGCCGTGGCCTGTTGGCACGTACGAGGCTGCCACGACAAGGAAGTTCTACAAGGGACGCACGGAAACCATCAGGGTGGTAAGCGACGAATGCGTCGCGTTTGTAATGGCAATGTTGGGGCGGTCATGTGAGCGGCGACAACGTTTTTGCTTCATGATGAACCTGGCCGTGTTTGCTGATCGACGATCGACATAGCAACGAGGGATGAGAAAGTACGACTGCTAAGAGACGCGGTAAAGAAACACTCGCGGATTGCCTCGGAAGCTGCCATTGCCGAGGGTGTCGACAGACACATGCTAGGTTCGTTGCTCATTTCGGAGTACGTCTACTCATCTCACCTCGCTCGTCAGGCCTCCGCCTCTCCAAGCCATCCTCCATGCCTACACCGCCATTGTTCACCGACCCACTCTACACGCGTTCCTCACATTGGACACTATCTACCAGTGCGGTTTTCAGCGGTCACATTGGAGTGTACGGATGGGGTGAAGTCGTCCCCGATGGCTTCGGGGTCGCTTACATGACTGGATTCGAAGGTATGCACACCTCATTTCATTCTTGATAAGAGGGCTATTCTCACAGGCGGACGTTCTTGGGTTGCAGATTACCTACAGTACACAATCACCTCTCGCGTCGAGATACCCAACGTAGAATTTGCAGAGGAAATCAGGAAAGCAGCTGACGATTTGTACCAACTATTTGCTGGCTCCTGCACGGGGGTAGAAGTCAATGCAAAACTCTGATGGCGCTGTAACTTATTGTATCATTTCAAAGCTGTCTCTATTGGAACTTTACGTAGACAGTTTCAAGTGTAGTGAAAGCTGACCAGACGGTGCAGATGTCGAAGATCAGTCGTCGTCGCTGAACTCACCCCGAGGGCCCCTATTGAACTGTAGAAATATGAACGTAAGCATACTCCGATACAAGAGGTGAAGCTTGAAGATGTGCGATTACATTGAAATAACGGACTAAGGGGAAGAGTGAGGAACAACAATACGAACAACACGGCGGACGTGATGTCTCTTGGCGGGCACAATTACTCGTCATCTTCATACTCTTCGACGACCGCCTTGGATTTCTTGGCTCGGGACGATGTAGCCTTTGGTTTTTTCGCAACGGCAGCCTGCTTTGATGATGCAGGGCGCTACAACGCGTCAGAACATGAACCTCTGCGAGGTGCTCAGAACGTGCAAACCTTTCTCTTCTTGCCGGCAGATTCGCCCGTGTCCTCGTCCTCCTCGTCCTCCACCTCGGCCAGCTCCTCTGTGAAATCCTCACCCTCGGCTTCAGATTCATCCTAACGTATGAAAAAGTCTGAGTGTCATACATTTCTACGAATGCATGTTTATCCCGACCTTGGCTGCCCTCTTCCTAGCCGGGGCTTTTTTGGCAGGGGCTGGCCGCCGGGTTGCCCCTTTTCGCTTTTCCCCATCTTCCTCCTCGTGTTTCTGCAAGATAGATGAAAACGACAGTAAAAGATGAGCTGTGGCGCGGACCTTTGAGCGTGGTTTCCTAGCAGGGGCGCTCTTGGTTTTTTCCTCTTCCTCTTCCTCGTCTTCGACTTCCTCATCAGTCTTCTTTGGTTTGGTCGCGCGTTTCTTTTTCGGTTTTTCTTCTTCGTCCCCCTCGGGCTCGGCCTTCTTCTTGGCGGGGGCACGCTTCTTCTTGGGTTTTTCGACCTCGTCCTCAGCGTCATCTGGCTTGCGCGCGGACGGAGGAATGTCTTCGTCAGCGACATGTCCGTCCTCCCACGCATGCCGCACGCGCGCTTGATCTTCTTCTTCGAGGCTCTCGAACCCATCGAGGTCCTCGGGGTTGGACAGCTTGGCCTTCATGTTCGTGATGATCCTGGGCGTCGTGCATCCCCAGTGACGCCACGCGCTGCGCGAAGCCACGAGTCAGTCGAGGAGGGGGGAAGGGGCGAACGGCGCCGCGAGAGGGGCCGAAAACGCACAAGTTGGTGTTACCCCTGAAGTCGATGACGGTCCCGAGTCGCAGGGTTCCTTTGGGTATGGGGGTGCCTGGAACGCTCGTTCACCTGGACTGCACGCTCGCACACGGTGCGAGTGCCTACCTGAGCAAGGCTTGGCGCCTAGGCGGGGAGGAAAAAAATCAGCGTCGTGCGTGATCGTGGTGACCTTGACGAGTCGAACCCACCTTTGCATTTCGAGCGAGCCGAGCTCGCGTATTCGAGGCGATAACCGCCTTTCTTGGTCTCTCCCTCGTTGTCAGACATCAGTCAGAGGTGCGGTTGGGTTTGGGATGGAGGTGTGGATGAAAGGAAAACAGATGGGGGTGGTTCATCTCGACGCGATGGTTTTGTTGAACCGCCCTGTACCTTCAAAGTCCGACCTCCGTGTTGGCTTACAGCGCACGGACCTCATTTTATCGTGCTCGCTCATGTGTTGGTCGAATTTTTTACGGGTTTCTGGAGATCATGGTCGGATAAGTTACGACCTTGGACCATAGGTTTATTTGTCCAAACAACGATGACTCGGAGCGTGCAGTCAGTACCATGAGCTCCGTGACACGGCAACCTATCGCTACACAAAGCGTCGACAGTGCTAAATTACAAGCATAAAAATGTAGTTTGCGGTCCCATCCCAACGATTCTCTAGATTCTCGTTCCATCCTCGTTCGTGTAATCGTATGTCTGCATACCGCCCCCTGAATCGCCACTGAGCGAGAGAATGAGACGTGTCGTCATGCGAATCACTGACACGTACATGACCAGCGGGAGCTCCCCGTTCTGCCGATCCCCAACAGAAAAGTGCGCAACGTCAAAGTCGGTCCTCCCGATGACCGCGCCTTGAACATCGTCCCTGTTGCCCAGCGCTGGCTCCCATAATCGCACGCAGCCTTGTCAAAGGGTCAGTCCTCGACTGATATGACCAATCTATCAGACAAGGGCCTACCATCATTACCTCCACTCATGATTCCGATCCTATCCCTGCCTTGTACCCATTCGGTGGAGACGACGCCAAACCCACCGCCACCCACCGCGTCAGAGTCGTGATGCTCGAACCGACAGAGCGGCCCCCGCGATAATGCACGGACGTCGTAGATGTGTAGCGCATTGTCATTTCGCGCCACAGCGAGGAGGCGTCCGTCAGGCGAAAACGATGCTTTATTCACCTCTTCTGAATCACCTAGTCCCTGGTTCGAGCCTATGGGCGGCCGCACGTGAAACTTTTCGAGTTCTTCGGTCTCGTAGGCTTCTTTTGCTTTCCGGCGAACATCGTAGAGGCGGACAGGGTGCGTTTTGTCCTTGCCCCATGTGAACAAAACAAGCGTTGTCCCATCTGGACTTAGGGCGGCGGCATCCCCAGCTTCCGTTGCGTCAAATTGAACTGCCTGAACACCTTTGCAGGTGTCAAAAGCATGATGATAGCCGCTGCAATCGTCTTTCACTGTTGGTTCGGAAGACGTGAATAATAGCTGCTTCGATGGCCCCTCTCCCCAAAGAGTGGGGCCAGCAGCGTGACCGCATCCTTTAGGCGCTACATAGAACTTTTTGAACAGAAGTTGAGCATCTATCATGTCCTCGAAAAGGTCTTGGGAATATAGCCGAACAGTACTGCAGGACATCCGTTGAGATGTGAGCAGATCAAGGGCAGCGCTGCTCACCCGTTATGACAGCTAATCGCCAGCGCCGAGCCATCAGGTGCATACATAAAATCTTGCGGTCTGGAATCTAGCGTGACTGTACTCGAGTGAGAAGAGAGCGAGGTGACTGATCAAAGTGAACTCACAACGGCGAATTGCAGTAAGGCCCTTGCATTCGGTGTGATGATCAGGGTCTAGTACCTCCCATGTTTGAACGACGAGGTCGTGCCCGGAGGACAAAAACTGCATCGGGCTAACGCCGATGTTAGGACACAGACAAAGTATCGTATACGACTCACCTAACGGGATTGAACGCAATGTCATTGATAGTATAATACTTCATTGCAGAACCTAGGACAGATAGTCCAGCGACCTCGGCAGCAGGCAGATGATCACTCACCGCTCGTGGTCTGGCGAAGGTGACAGTGCGCGGGTGCCATATGTACTGGTCAACTTTCTCACAGCAGCGTACCGTGGAGTGTCGACAAGTCTTACCTCGACCATGACGGTAAACCACCAAGGAACCGGCTTTGTTCTCCGGAGGAGGCGGAGGCGGATCTGCGACAAAGTGCTGTCAAGACCGTCATTGAGAGGCTCGTACGTCTAGAACCGACCGTCCTCGTCCTCCTCGTCGGAATCTTCTAAACCAGCTTCCACGACGGCGCAGAGCACCACCGTTCCTTGCTTTTGTATAATTTTGTTGACCGCTATGCAGCCGAAGTCAGACAAAGAAAAAAACTCGACGATGAGCGCAAACTCGCATCCGGATGTCAAGTGAGGGTGCTTTGCGGTCAACTCGAGCTTTGTGTACCCTCGCTCGTAGTAAAGACTCGGTGGGCGACAGGGCAAGAGACGCTCTTGCCTCCGTGCACGATAAAACGGTTTCGGAAACTTGGTGATGCCGTGATTCCTTGATATCTGGGGCGCACTGCATGAGGCCGAGACCAATGGAGCAGCAGGGTGCTTACGGTTCCCCACGGGCCGATTGAAGGCCAGTCGAGGGGGACGTGACGATGATCGATAGGGGGTCGCCTGCGAGGAAGGCGAAAGGGAGGAATGATGGGTGGCTTGGACATGTTAATGTCGGGCTCGTGCATGGGCGTCAGATCTTCGGCTTTATTTCTCTCTGGGACAGGAATCCACTGTAAGGAAACAGGTCTGTGAGGAATCGGAACGGAAACCCGGGACAAGACACGTTACGTTTGCCTCGTTTGAAATATCCAGCGAGGCGAGGAAGTTCATGCAGTCGTCGTCGTCGTCGTCGTCGTCATGTTTCGGATCAGGGCGGTTGGGAGACTGGATTTCAGCGCGGGCAAATTCGGCCTCCAGTTTGGGTATGTCGCCAGAACGGCCATCGTAGGGTGGCGGGGGTTGGTCATCGATTTTTTGCCTCTGTGAGGTGACGTGCACCTTTGGACGGAAGCAGGGTGGACGACGCACACACCTTGGCAGGCAAGCTCTCGGACTCGCTGTCGGACGAGATTTCGATGACTTCCATGGGGCGTTCGCGTTCGCGTTCCTTGCGCTTCAGTTTGGCATGGTTTTGTACAGCGTTGATGGCCATTTTGATGGCTTCGGTCGCGCGCTTCTTGGGCGGGCGAGGGTCGAGGTGCGCGGTGCGCGATCTCAGTTCCTGTAACGGCGCGTCAGACTCGCCAGAGAGCAGAAGAGATCAGATACCGATTGAGTGATGCGCTGGAGGTCGGTACAGTCGTTCATGGGGGAACCGGAACGGGACTGTTTCGTGGAGTCGGGGTCATCCTGGTCGGAGTCGACTAGGGATATGGTGACTAGGGTGCGCTTGCTGGGGCGGGGAGACGGCGGACGATCGATGCGGACGCAGTGGCGCACGCCCGTGCAGCAGATGTCGAGGTCGTCGACATCAATCACCTCCGGGTCCATCGACGCGACGACCAAGGTGCACAGGTCACGTGTCCAACTTTGTCCTCGTCCTCGTCCATGGGCCAGTCCCCGTCGCGGTCCCCGTCGCAGTCACAGTCCCCGTCAGCATGTCCGGTCCAGCACTTGAACCCCCTCAACCAGATGCCCTCCCTCCCCCAGACCCCCCTCGACGACTCGCCCCAGCTCTCCACTGAACGCACCTCTTCCTCCATCCCCCGTCCCGTCGACGGCCCGGCCGAGGCCACCTGGGAGTATCCCTCCCCACAGCAGTTCTACAACGCCCTCGTCAGAAAAGGCTGGGAGACGCCCGTGGAGCACGTCGACACCATGGTCCAGGTGCACAACTTCCTCAACGAGCGTGCCTGGGACCAAGTCCTCGAGTGGGAAAAGCGCGTCGCTCAGTGGGTCCCCTCTCCCTCGCCCGTGCCACGTCTGATCCGTCGTCAGGCCTGGCGACCAGGACCCGTACCTCGCCAAGTTCCAGGGGCGTCCCGGGCAGCTGTCCCCGAAAGCCCGTTTCTGGATGTTCGCCGGATGGCTGCTGCCCTCGCGGTTCAGGCATGTCTTTGCCCCGCCGTGCCCCCGTCCAGGCTGACCCCCCGCCGCAGCGCCGACCCTCCGTTTGACCGTCACGACTGGATCGTCCGCAGACCCCGGACGGGCCAAGAGGTACGCTACGTCATCGACTACTACACCGCTCCCCCTACCCCAGACGGCGAGCCCGTCTTTTCTCTCGACGTCCGTCCCGCTCTGGACAGCCCCCAGAGCATAAAAGAGCGCCTTGTCGTCGGCGCGAGCGACGTCTGGCAGGAGCTCAGTGAGCGTGCGTGGGGTCCGAGGTCCTGATAGACTACGTATTGGACACATTGTTGTTAGAGTCGTCGTCGTCGTGCTTGCCGAGCTCGGGTTCCAAAACCGGGCAGTGTATTTTCCGAGCCGACTTGTTTGACCCCTCGAGCTCTCGCGCCGCCACGCACCATGGAGCGCCCAGCTGGGCCCCGTCAGCCCGACAGCTTGCGCAACGAGGCGTACGAGTCCATCTTTGGCCGTCCGTCCACCGCCCACCGCCAGGCGACCCCTGCTCCGTACTTCGCCCAACCTCAGTACCCCCCGCCGTATAATTATTACCCCCAGTCCATCGACAGACGCACTTCCCACCCGTCTGCCCTCGTCCCCCAGCCCCCAACCTACCACCACCGCCCGTCCTACTCCCCGTCCCCTCCGTCCCAGCCCCACCTCCCCCTCTACCAGCCCCATCACCTCCCACATCGCACCCATTCTCTCCTTCCGCCCTCCCTCCATGCCCGCGCTCCCTCCGTTCTCAGCGCTCCCCCCACCTCCGCCATCATACCCCAAAAACCTGAAGATCCCCCAGATGCCGCCCTCGAGGCCCTCACCATGTCCGGTCTTACTCCTGCCCAGGCTTATCAAGCACAGGTTCACCGCACCGACCCTTCCCCCCAGAACGGCACCCCCGACGACGTACCCCGTCTGGATCTGATCGACCCCGATATCGGTCGTCTCACCATCGACTTCTCCACGGACCAACAGTCCACGGCTGACCCCGACAGCGAGTTGCCATGGGCTCACCCCTCGGAGCACACACGTGGGTTGCTCTGTTCCATATCCGGTCGTCGTCCTGCACGATACGCTAATTCCGTGCCTTCTTTGTAGCCAACCCATCCTTCTCCCCCCAGTTGCCCCAAAATCGCCAATCGAGTCCCCTCTCTGTAAAGTCCGACTACACCGCTTCCTGTCGCCCCCATCACCTCCAGCTTGATACCCTCATGGCTGGTTCTCGTTCGTCTCTCGGCAATTCCTCTCCCGCTTCCTCTACCCTTGTCGATCACCTCGTCGGCCCGGCAGTCACTTCACGGCGTTCCTCCGATTCGGCTCGCGCTGTCCCCCCGTTTCGTCGTGACCACGCAACGCAGGACAGAGCCTTGTCCGTCTCTTCCACCTCAAACTCGATGCGCACCGTATTAGACGCTCGTTCACGCGCGCCCGGAACCCACTCTCTCCAAGGTGGCCGCAACTCACCCACCACCTCCACAAGAGCTCCGACGGCACGAGGTCGCTCTCCCGTCATCTATCCCGCCCTGCTCTCCAAAGTAGCAGAGGCTTTCAAAGAACGTATCGCCCTCGCAGACCGCGTCAAGGACGGGCTCACCTACAAAGACGCGTTCGACGGACGAGAAGCAGTCGACAAGATTGCGTATATCATCAAGACCACGGATCGTAACCTAGCTTTGCTGCTGGGCCGGGCCTTGGACGCACAGAAATTCTTCCATGATGTCACATATGACCATCGCCTGCGGGACAGTGCGGCAGAGCTCTATCAATTCAGAACCAAGCTGAGTCCCTTCGTCAGCGGGGAGCTGGCTACGGTCCGTGTGGACCCTGATAATGACGACGCAGAGGGAAAGTCTCCTGTGCAGGGCAACTCTGATGCTTTGAGAGGAGTATCCATCGTCTCCGCGGGCCATGGCTCGAGCGACTCTCACGAGAAAGACTCGTCGCCGGTTGTAGGAGGGCCTGAACCCCCGGGACCCCAAGGCCCGGAGTCTATCGATGAAATACCCCTTCCTTCGGGCATTTTCACTCTTTTGACCGATTGCTATTCTCCTACCTGCACGAGGGACCAACTATGCTACAGTATCGCTTGTCCGAGGCGACTAGAGCAACAGGCGAGGTTGAACATGAAGCCTCAACCTGGCCTCAAGAAACAGATCTCACGGGAGAGTCTAGGCGATTTCGTGGTGAGTCTTTCGGCGGAGGTGGACGTATGCTACTGACGCGACCGCCTTGCAGGAACCTGGAACGCTTTGGATACATTCGGTACCACAAGAAGTGGTGAACAGCGTGTCCGATACGGAGAAAAAGCGACAAGAGGCCATCAACGAAGTCATCTATACGGAGCGCGACTTCGTGCGAGACATGGAATACCTTCGAGATGTATGTGTCGTTCTGTCTCTTGGCCTTGCCGTCTTCACGTACCAACCTCCTCGAAGGTCTGGATGAATAATCTCAAGGACAACGACGTGATCCCCTCGGAACGCCGCACCGATTTCATTCAACAGGTCTTTTGGAACATACAGGAGATAATCGCCGTCAACATCCGCCTCCGCGACGCACTCAACAAACGCCAAAAGTCGTATGCTGTTGTGGAACGTATCGACGATATCTTGCTCGAGGCAGTGCCTCATTTCGGCCCGTTCGTGTCATACGGTGCTCATCAGCTGTACGGAAAGTACGAGTTCGAAAAGGAAAAGAGCTCTAATCCAGCCTTTGCCGCGTTCGTCGAGGTGCGTTGGATAGCGTTACTATAGCATCGCGTCGTTCACGACAGGATGCGCGTAGACTACGGAACGACTGCCCGAATCTCGCAAACTCGAACTGAATGGCTACCTCACCAAGCCCACGACCCGTCTTGCCCGATATCCGTTACTCTTGGAAGCTGTCATTAAACACACGCCCGAAGACAATCCCGACAAACAAACTCTTGCGCAAGCTGTCGCCATGATCAGAGAATTCCTCGCCAAGGTGAACGTAGAAACTGGAAAGACAGAAAACCGGTTCAACTTGCTGCAGCTCGACCAACAGCTGGTGTATCGGCCAGGGGAGCAAGTGGTTCGCATGCACTTCGCTTTCCAGCATTATACGCTTTCTGAGCCTTTGTTTAGGATCTAAAATTGCAGGACCCTTTTCGGGAACTCGTTTATAAAGGCGCATTGAACAAACGTGGGGGCTCCCAAGGGGACAGCGGGGACTTGTTGGTATATCTCTTCGACCACGCGTTACTCATGGTCAAGCAGAAGTCCAAGCATGAACAATACAAAGTTTATCGCCGTGTGAGTTGGCCGCCCCAACCGTTCTTTTTCCCAGGTTTCGTGACCTATCGACTGCGCAGCCCATTCCCTTGGAGCTCCTATTCATTTCCGCCCAAAGCAAAGAAGTCGCGAAGAGAGTTTCGGACCGGGGTGCGCCTTACCCGCCTCAGATTCCAATCAAGGTTGATGGGAAAGGCGACTTCGCAATCACGTTTGTTCATCTTGGGCGAAAATTCTACCAAATAACGCTATGGGCGAGCACGTTTGTGAGCCATCGCAAATGGGTAGATACTATAACGAAACAGCAAGACGCGTTAAGAGAAAGGAGCATGGCCTTCGACACGACGACGGTTTCTGAAGGTTTCTTCTTGGGGACCAATAGAGTAAACTGTGCAGCACCCTTTGGTGAGCTGGAACACCGACACTGAAGCCGAGCTGACGGTCGCATAGCAAATGGGAGACGGATAGCCTTCGGAACAGACGATGGCGTCTACTTATCAGACTTGTGGGAATCTAACAGGGATCCTATCAAAGTCGTGGCATTACTCGACGTTTCGCAGGTTGATGTTCTCGAAGAGTACCAACTCCTCATCGTACTTTCAGGTAAGTTTTTCTCTTCGCGTTACAGACTATAGCTCACGTGGATTCTCACAGAGCGACAAGTGATCACCTTTCCTTTGGACGCTCTTGATCCTATGGATCCGCTGGCTGGTCTGAAGCGCGCAAAGCGTATATCCTCGCATACATCGTTCTTTAAAGCTGGCGTCTGTCTCGGAAAAACCCTCGTCTGCGTTGTGAAGTCGAGTCCGCTTTCTAGCACGATCAAGGCACTTGAGCCAATTGATCAGAATATACGAGGGCGGAGTAAACCCACATTCCGCAAGCTTTTGCAAGGGGGAAACGACACGCTGAAACTTTTCAGAGTATGTCTTTCGTGCCTGCCCTATTTTGACCTGCTCACGGGCGAGCCAGGAGTTTTACATCCCTGTCGAATCGAGTTCGATACATTTTCTGAAAACGAGACTTTGCGTGGGATGTTCAAAGGGCTTCGAGATCGTCGACCTCGAGAGTCTGGATACCCAAAGTCTTTTGGATCCGGCCGATGCATCGCTCGATTTCGTGAGGAAACGGGAGAACTTGCGCCCCATGGCCATCTATCGCATTGACAACGAATTCCTGCTATGCTATGACGGTGAGAGAGAGAGCTGGGAGAGTCACTATTGGTACTTACTCCAGGTGGTCGGAAGAATTTGCTTTCTATGTCAACAGGAGCGGTTGGCGGTCACGACCCAACTTCATGGTTCATTGGGAAGGGTCACCAACAGGTTTCGGTGAGCACGAAACAGCGGCAAGTATGACATCCATTTTTGACACAACGTCGCGTAGCCATGCGGTATCCATATGTCCTGGCATTTGAGCCCACGTTTGTGGAGATTCGACATGTTGAAACCGGTCTCATATCTCAGGTCATCCAGGGCAACAACCTCCGCTTGCTCTTCGCAGATACCCCGCCATCCGGGACGTCGACGGCAAACCCACACCACAACGCGTATTACGCTCCACAACCATACCAATCGAATCCATATCAACAGGGTCCGCCGTCGGTGTATGGACGCCCGTCGTTGCCTGCATATGGGCAGCCTGCGGCAGCGGGGTATGGTCAGTACCCCAGATACACCCAAGCCGATCGCGACGAAATCCTGATGGTGTCGGACGACCGCGTGTTGACGCTGCGGCTTACCGCTGGCAACAACGGGTGAGTTAGCTTGAGATCTGGATGATGCCGGAGGGTCGTTTGTGGATGACTGCTTGTATTGGCCTTGAGTCTTGCTCTCCACTGGACTGGGGACAATGCGTTCGATGAAGAGGCATGCCAGGCATGCTGCGAGTATGTATAGTTAGACCGTACATCTGTTGTGATTTCGCCTCAGAAAGATCGTTGCATGAATCCGCAAGTCCAAACTTTGTCCGCCCTGTCTCCCATGAATCATGATACCAGCGGCTGCCAAGGCTCTGTTGAGGACGTCAGACATATCCAGGTGATTTTGGATCCGATCTTGTCGACTAGGCTATGTAGCACGATTCAAATTTTGGCCCAGCCTGTGATCAAGTTCGTGCATCTGCTCATTGTCTGCTGTATTTCGAGCTTCGACAGTCGATATTCACGGAAGTGGAGCGGGATTTACTGTCGACGTGCGAGCGTGTGCTCGAGTCCAAGGGTGGAAAGCCACGAGTCGATCAATCAACTTTCGGCAATCTGAATATTTTGGACCCTCATATGGACCTTCGTGTGAGATGTGACAAGTATCAATGACCCGGCCTGGCCGTAGCCTATAATGTGGTCAACACCCCAGATCGGCGCACAGCATCTCAAGCAAAGGATCAGATGCCTTGAATGCTGTATAGTAGATGAGCTCTGCGGTTATCTGGGCGAGGACGTCGTCATGTACTGCATCGGGTCAGGGGTCAAATCCACGTGGCAGTTAAGTTTTAATTAGTCAAGATTGAAAATAAATGAGTTTTTTCTGTCTGTCGACCATGCTGCCTCGTCACGCCCGAAGCTTTGTCGTTGCTCAGCGTGCTGCGCGTTCGCTTACCCGCTCGACGCCGCCCCTACCTCCGTTCCGCATATGCTATTCATCCCGACGCTCCTTTCACGCCTCCTCACGCTCCTATAACGAACCTCCAAGATCTCCCTTCCAGACCTTCGTCGAGGTTCTGCGCGAAGAACTCCGCAAGAACAGAGAACTCCAGGAGAACGTCAAGCAGCTACAAGGCGACGTAGACAAGCTTCAGGACTCCGAGGCTTTGAAACGTGCCCGGGATGTCTACGAGCGTGCGAGAGTACTTATTCAAGTTCCCCTTCTCGAGTCATGGCCTCGCTTGACGTCTGCTTTTCCAGCTGACTTCCAGCATCAAAGAGAATCCCCGCTTGAGAGCGGCCGCGGAGGAACTCAAAAAGACTGGAGTCAAGGTCGGTGATGCTGTTTCCGAGGCACTCAAGACCATGGAGGAGAGCGAGATCATGCGTGCAGTGGGTCGATTTCTAGTCTCCCTACTTCTCATCACTTCACGCGCCTACAATGACTCAGATATCGCGTGCTACCAGCTCTCTTTCTAACACCATTGCTCATACGACGGAACCCATCCGTAATACAGCTGCCTACAAGACTTTGGCAGAGACGCTAGTCGACGCACTCGACGACTCTGGCTCGGCCAAGCATGCTGGTTTCGAAGAAAAGGAAGCTCGTAGATTGCGGCGGCAAAAGCGTCTCGAAAAAGCTGGACTTTCTGCACGGCGTGTCATCACGGAGAACGCTGAGTAAGCTTTAAGAGCTCCATCCGTACGTCTGTCTCTTAACGTGCTTCTCCAGAGCAGGCCAGGCGCTCGTCTTCGTGAAACCTTCTGCAAGGCAAGAAGCCTGGGAGAACTTTAAGACTACCAATCCTGTCATGCAGCGAATATCTGCGCTCCATTCTGCTTACCATGAATCAGAGTCTCCTTTGGTCACCCCAATACGTGCAGTAACGTCCACGATTGGGTCTTGGTTCGATGAGAACGAGGTGGCACAAGTGACGCGCATGATGAAAGGTCTCGATCCTACCTTTTCACGCGAACTGTTCGAGAGAGAACTGAGGGAATACATCGTCCCCGAAGTTGTTGATGCATACTTATCTGCTGACCGGGAGGCATTGACAAGATGGTGTTCGGAGGCAGTAAGTACTATGTTTCGGGGTGTACGGGCTACTGAACCCCCATTTACACATAGACATACAACGTGCTGTGGGCAACGATGGAGCAATACCTTCGGCAGGGGCTTATCAGTGATAGCAAAATTCTTGATATCCGACAAGTCGATGTATGTCATCAGCTTACCGACAATGGTTATTTTCTGACTTTGTATCGAGGTATCGGATGGGAAAATCCTTGAGAACTCCGTCCCGGTATTCGTCGTCACATTTGCTACTCAGGAAATGTTACTGTTCAGAAACGCCGTTTCTCGGGAGGTTGTAGTCGGGGCTGAGAACCATGTAGAACAGTGCACCTACGCGGCCGTGATAACACGGGTAGCGGAAGAGATGGCGGACGAGCTTACTGGAGGATGGAAGGTCATTGAGGTTTGTCCTGCGTGTCAAATATGATACTGGCAAATGCTTACGTCAAGCTCCGCAGATGGCGCGTAGATCAGCAAAGGCATATCTGTAGCCATCGCCCGATGGATGTGGACATCCATCTCAAGCAGGCTGCTTCATATATTATTTGTTGCACACACACAACTCACCACTCATCGTTGCAGACATATCTTATCACATGATTATACCATCTTCTACATCGGTTCACGTAACTAGAATCCAGCCTCACGATCACCCGGCCACCGTGGAAGATCACAAATTCATTGTTGGCCGTCTAGACACTCGTTTATTATACAGCCCACAGTAATAGAAGAATGAACTCGAAGGTTCCAGGTGCACCTGGTAATGTATTGATTCTGAGGGAACTTGCAGCTACATCATCAAGGGTAGTGGATGTAAGTAATACATGTGCTCTCAGTGATAATTTACTTGTTCGCTCTCACTACCATCTCTTCGAGAGTGATCGCCCGTTCATCCCCTTCTGGGGCCCACACCGCGTCATCCTGAATATAGACCAAGACTCCTCCTTTGCCGTTCGGCCCCGAGACCCTGAACAGCGGCATCCGCGATGTGTCGTGTGCGCGTCCAGTTGGCATGAACAGTAGATTATGCTCTGCAGCATATTCTTCGACGATAGAGCGGAAAGTGATTTCGTGCGTACGAGACGGCATGGTGGCACTTTTCGCAGTTATTGCTTTGGTGGCGGAGGCCTGCTCCAACTTCGCACCGGGAGATTTCAGCTTTGCAGGTGCATCGACGCCTAGTTCGATCGCCTCGTTCATCAACTGCAGACCTCTCGTGAATCCCTTTTGTACGCCTTTCAAAGCCAAGACGTCTTCCGAGAAAACGCCCTTCCAGAACGCATACCACTGCGCCACTTCCTCGAAACTCACGCGCGGCTGAATGAGCCAAATGTACAGCACATCGAGCCATTTGGGGAAGAATTCGGCCTCCAACAGTTCACTCATGATCGAACCCCGGAGGAGAGAAGACCAAGGAAGGACAACCTGAGTGAGTGGCCGCATCTCTTGGGCTCGTGGGTTTACACGGAACTCCTCGCGGAGATGGGATGCTAGCTTGGGAACGACGTATTTTAGCAGGAGGTTATCCCACTCCGCGCCCCCGAAGACATCCCGCCATGCGGGAAAGTCTCCTTGGAACCCATCAGTGGCTCTCCAAGCTCGCAGCATAGATTTCACCTTCCTTCGTGTGTCATCAAGTACGCCCTCGACACGAAGACCAAGATGAGGGAGCCATGGGAACACGAGCGACTGAAGAGGGACGGTGCTACGCTTGACGTCCCACTCCGAGACAGCTTTGGCGAGCTTCGGGAGGACAAGTTGATCAAGCATATTGTCGCGTATAAAGGGAGGAAGGAAAGAAGCCCATGCTTCGTAGAGCTTGATCGCGGGCGAACAATCACAGGGATCCCACTCGTTGTTGATGGACGTCCGCACTTTGGGAAGCCAGACATTCCAGAGAAGAGATTCGAAGGGTGTCATTGGCTGCTCGATGGCGGAAGATGGAATGGTAGTCTCAGCTCCGTACAGGCTAACTTGTGTTTGCGAGGGCTGCTCCACAGTATTAACTTTGAGAGCTTGTTTCCAGGCGCGGAATGTAGAAGCAAGCGCGAATGGATCAACCAAGGGATTCCACTGTGCTACTACTCGTCGAACAGTGGGAGCAATGGCAGCAACAACGATCTCATCTAATCGATATTTGTTGAATTCCTCCGGAAACTGGAGCAGTTTAGAAAATAGCAGTGAAAAGCCGTCCAGGGTAGTTTCATACGATGAAGCGACCTCTCTGGATTTGATGTTGATCTCATCCACTACAAGGGACACTTGTTGAAGACGTAAGATCACTGCATAACGAGGTTGTCAGGATTCTTCATGAAGGCAGAGCATCGGGGATACATACACTCTGCCTCTGCGGTAACTTTCTTGCTCAGTCGAGTGTCCTCCTCAACGATAAAGCGTTTACGGTCTCCCAGGGCCTTGGCTTCACGTGCAAGACCGTCGAGATCCGTCTTGCATGCGTTGGCGATGAGCCGTACGTTATGCCGAACTTCTGGTATTCTAGTGGGGTCTGTCGATGGTGTCCATGACGCTATGGAAATCTCGGCCAATGACGCCAGCTCTCTGGGCTAAAGGTATATACGTCAATAAAAGAGAAAGCTAAAACATTCCAGAGCTTACCTCCCGTCCAGTAGCATCAATAATTGGTCCAATACTGGGAGCTGATGGTTCTTGCCCAGCTTCTGCCACGATCTGTTCGTAACTCTTGTGTTCAATCTTGGTCTTGACCCTCCTTGGCTTCTTCCACACATCGGACCGTTTCTCCTTTATTTCCATTGCCTTCTTTACAGTGGGCGACAGTTCCTCATCATCACTAACAATCTCGCCCCTTCTCCTGGCTTCCAATTTGGATTGCTCCGTCTTCTCCTTGAATCCTTTGTAAGCAATACCTACGTTCTTCGGCCGCAACTTACTCTCGACAGGGACGACGATACCCTCGCCGTCTGTGCCAAGACCAGTACCGGCTTTCCAACCCATCTTGGCAAGCATTTGCGCACCTAGGGTACCTCCTATCTTATGGAAGTGTGCTTGCTCGTGAGCGGGAAGGGGAGTACTGCGATGGGAACTAGGGCCAGACGATGACTCGCTACGAAGAAAAGCGCGCTGTGCCCGAGAGGCGCCGCCGAAAGCAGTCGGTAGCGCGGAGAAGGCGGAAGCACCCAGGCCAGGTCTCGTCGGTGCAGGCGCGACGACAGGCGATTCTGGTCCATTTGCTTCTTCATCTGAGGCGTCGTCGACTGAAGTGTCTGAATCTGCTTCGCCAGCGTCTGTCCCGTCGGCTGCCCCGGCTGCGACCTCGTTGTCCTCCCCTTCGTCTGCCTCGCCGTCTAATTCCACGTCATTCATCTCCGTTTGCAACTCGACCTTGTCTCCCGACACGAATGCAGGTGCCTTTGTCCAGTCGGTTTTCTTCTGCCTTTCTCCACCCTTCTGAGCACCTTCGTCGTCACTGTCATCCCCGAACACGCCGTAGATAGCGTCTTCGTTGTCGATCCTACGCCTTCGCTTGTGCCGGTAAGGGTCCTCGAAGAGTGTACGTTCGTCCCTCGCGTCGTTGTCGTCCGATTGAGAGTCGGCTTCAGAATCCTCGTCACCATCGTCAAGAAATTGCCGTTTTCTTCGGCCCATCATCGGCAAGAGTTGAAAGGCCTCTCGGCGAGGTCTTTCCGCGATCAGTTCGCTTATGTAATTAACTACCACCAACCGAGTCAGTTTGACATTCTTGTTATGTATCTACATGAGTGTCTCTTCCTGTTGAAACGAACAAGCCTGAGCGGAGCCGTAAATATCCCGCGGACCATTTTGCAGGGCTCCACAGACAAGATTCAAATATTCAAGTCGATGTCGGGATAACCTGCGTCCGACAGTGAGTCCAGAAATATTGTGTGGATACAGATCGTATGATACGGTATGCGACAAGGCTATGTAGAATACTCCAACTTGGCTGTGGTGGAGGAATTTTGTGAATGTCGAAATGCAGAGTAGTTACGAGCCACATACTTTCGTGTTTCTTGGCATCACCGACTTTCCGTGCAGCTTTAGTAAGATCCTCCTGAACAATATATTCACTGGACACGACGTATTTAGTCAGTGAAGTGACCGACGTGGGAGAACATACCGGTCGTCGCGAATAGCAAACATTCCCGCTTCAGTAACGACATTCCGCAAATCTGCACCGTTAAAACTGTCCGTAAGCTGTAAAAGTTCAGTGTTAGCTTACGTGTCGCGATGACATGTACAGCGAAACGCGAACCTTTACTATAGCTTCGTAATCAATTTCCCCACTCTTGTTCACTGGCTGAGCATGGATTTTCAAAATCTCTAACCGTGCCTGCTCGTTAGGAAGTGGAATTTCGATCTTTCGATCCAAACGTCCAGGTCGTAAGAGGGCGGGATCCAAGGTATCCGGTCGATTCGTCGCCATGATAAGCTTCGTCCGTCCAAGCGAGTCAAATCCGTCCATTTGGTTGAGCAGCTGAATGATAACCACTGGCATCAGTAATCCACGAAGCACAGCTTTTGACTCACCTCCATCAGAGTTCTCTGGATTTCTCTGTCCGCGCTCGTCCCTTCCGAGAATCTCCTGCCTCCAATAGCATCTATCTCGTCCATGAAGATAACACAGGGCTCGTGATCCTTGGCGTATCCGAACATCTCACGGACAACTCGAGCTGATTCACCAATGTACTTGTCAACGATGGCAGACGAAACAACCTTGAGGAAATTAGTCTGGAGTGTAGCTGCCACCGCTCGGGCCAGAAGTGTTTTGCCTGTTCCAGGAGGACCGTAAAGAAGTACGCCTTTCGGTGGTTTGATGCCAACGCGCAGGAAGAGCTCGGGACTAAGAAGGGGAAGCTCGATTACCTGACCTTCCGCATCGGTAACGAACTCTCGAGAACAGAAGGACGATGAGGACACACCTCGCGTAGCTCGCGGACTTGGTCTGTGAGACCACCGATACCCGCAAACGAGGCTCCTCCTGGGTCTTCCAAACTCATTTTGTAAACCAGAGGATCTACCTCTCGGGGAAGGATCCGCATGATGGTGAGGGTCGTCATGTCCAGGGATACACGCGTCCCTGATTTGAGCTTTGCTGCTGACAATGCCGGGCGATACGAAACGACGTAGCGAGGTCCAGAGGACGCCTTGACGATGACTGAGTAAGGCATAAATGCGAATGAGAAGGCCACATGGAAGCGAGGACAGTCTCACATCTCTCGTCGTCAAGCTGCTTCATGACTTCACCGATGATTTGACCAACCGACTGAACGGCCTTGATGTCGTTCTCAGTCTGTGCGAAATCCTTCTCCAACGCCTTCAACGAGAAGCGGACTGTACCCGACAGCGTGTCAGTCCGGATACAGATTGTGAAGCGTGAAACTTTGGCTGACGATTCTTCAAGCTTTGGCTGATGTTGTCATGCGTCCGCATTTTCTGGAGGGAACTTCAGGCATGTAAGTCGTGACGGACGAGGTAGCCAGACCTCTCGATAGCTCTTGAGAGCATCTTTTCTTCGTTGATCCAGTGCACTAGACGACGTCGAGGCCTGTGTGTCCATGGTGGTGACGAAAGTCGCGTGAGGACGCGTCATTGCGAACACGGACGGATTGGGTAATCATATCTTTGTGAGCCGATACAGATGCGTCGGCCTGGTGGTCTAGTAGTATGATTCCTTGTTAGGGTTTCCTAAAAATCGAGGAGGTCCCGGGTTCAATTCCCGGCCAGGCCCGAGATTTTTTGCAGAGAGCCTTTACATAAGGACACAGCGTCACATTGACTTTCGACGAGTCATTAGTGGGTGTGATATCATATGAATACGACTACATCGTAGGATCGAGAAAAAAAAGTCCACATTCCACAAGACGAAAAGTAAATATCTCCAGGGAACGACATGAAAGGGACAGTAAGAAGAGTCAGAAATGGAAAAATCCCTTCTTTTTCTTTTTCTTTTCATTGTCGGTCATGGTTGTTGCGGTACTGTTGACAGATGTTGAGCTGGTAGCATATGGGGAGGTCGGGCTGGGTTTGGAGAACTTTCCGCCACGAACAGACGAACTAGAGTCCTTTGAAAGGCTTGGACGCTGCGGGGGGACCTGGTCGGCGGTAAAGTATTTCTGGTCATAGTACTCTTGGAAGGACTGATGGGCAGCACTCGTAGAAACACCATTGGGAACTGCGCGAGAGCCGACGCCACCGAGTTCCAGAACTTTGAGATCGTCAATATACTGCCGAGGCGTGATTGTATGCGTTGATCCTGGTTGTTTCGCCCAGATCGACACCAGATCAATACAAGTGTGTGTTTTACGCACCAATATAGATATCTTTGTTGAGGACTCCTGCCAATGCATAGCATTCTCGCATCTCCGCATATGTCATCCCACCGGCCATGAAGACGATAACTCGCTGGCGGTTATCGACCGGCGCATTAGAGCGTACAGCTTTGTGCCAACTCGGCTTTGCGCTTCTGAGGGAAGAGGTGTGAGTTGGAGTTGCCGGACTCGCGGCTGGAGTTGTGGCGGATGGTGCGTCTTTGACATAGGGGAAGAGAGATGTATCTAGCTTGCTGTTCACATGATCCTAGGAAATATCGATGGGACGAGACCGAGAATCAAGCATCATGATACATACCTCGATGACTGTTCGGAGAAGCGGTTTATATCGAGACAAATCATACTCTTCTTCTCGGGACGGTTTCTGCTTCAGCCTCTTCTTTGTGTCCTTGTCCGTGGGCCCCTAGACCGCAGTGCCGTTAGTAAGGGATGGTGGCTAGTGGTCTAACCTACCCTGGTTATCCGTACGCCAAGGTGTGACAATGAATTGACAGCATCCTGCTCAGCCATGCCGAGCCGAGCATGCTGATACAACCGTCGGCGGTCTTCATCAGGAACTCCGTCGCGATGCATGATGTACAGAGCAACCATGCGGACTTTGTTGAGGTTCCTAGAAACATCAAAGAACGTTGACATGACTCACACCAGAGGAGTTCAGAACCCTTACACAATTTCCTTACTATCCAGCAGAGGTACCATCTCCTCAACTAATGTCTTTGGAGTTTTACCCTCGGCAGTCAATCCAGTCGCGCAGCACTGAACGAGAATTATTAGACTAAACAAGAGCGGTAAATGAAAACGGCGGTACCTGCTCGACGTTAGCAACCTGTGAGAGTTTATCCCTTTCAAAGATGCCCATGCACTCTTGGGCCATGTTGAGATGGAGTGAGAACTGTTATGACGGCATCGATTGGTGTGAGTTAACGGTGACATGGACATTTACCTTTTCCCGTTGCTCTTGATATTGAGGCAGGCTTGCTAGCATGTCCTTCATGTCGTTCAAGCTAGCGGCACCCTCTCTGTGGCAGGGTCGGCAACAGTAAATACATCCTCGTCGAGTTCAACTAACCCTTTGAACCCCGCATTTTCTTCCATGAATTTATTAAAGTCCGCCATAAGTTTGTCGATAGCTTCTCGCATATGCATGTGTCTCACAGTCGTCCACAGAGTGTCTGTCTCAGAAAGAGTGGTCGTCTTATCTTCATATGCGCCAAGTGAAGACTGGAATTTATAACTAGAGACAGAGATAGGGTCAATAGCTCACGGCTACCGAGGGTGACGTACGCGTATTTTGTTCCGTCCTCTATTGGCAGAAGGTCGTTACACATGGCTTGGTATGTGAACTCGTGAATCAAGGGTGTAACGGTATCCATTGAGCGATCAGTGATGATGAGGGTGCCACGTGGTCGGACTGGGTCTGATTGTTTCTGTTTCGCACATGGATGAGGACTAACGTTGTCCAAAGTAATGCCACCACGAATGCTCACAGGAAATTCAGGGTTGGCGCGTTTGTGTTCGTCCAAATTTCGTTGCACCATGAACGCGAGCAATTTAGTAACAAATTCTGTATCCGCAGCCTCGTATGCACGGGCTGCGTCACCTCGGGCAAGGTTGGTCCGCCATCGATTGCTTCCTTCGGGGGGAGGAGGTGCACGCGTCTGCGTATGGGGCCGGAGTGGGCCCAACGGCGGATGGTGGGAAGGGAAATAATACCGAACGTAAGGAAATTCATTGAAGGTGATGCATAAATTTGTTATCTAAACGTGTACCAGCTCAGACCGGCGAAGATGGCTGAGCTCCTGGATACGTACCGACTTGCTCACGAACAAGAGTTCTTCTTCTAAACGCGACCGGGTCGCTTTGAACGCGGCATCGTTCCGTGGTGGGCTGTAAATGTTGAAGAAAAGACCGGGAGAGTTGAGAGAGAATGTTTGTGATTCTACCGCTAGAGGCACCTTATCAGTACGGAACCTGGAGAACCAGCTCGAAGCCTTGCTCACCCCAAAAGTTCAAAAAAAGTTCCTGCAGGCAGCGAAGGAATGGTTCCGCGGGGGAAGAAGTCAGACGTTGAAACAAAGATTCGGAGAGACCTGGAACTCATTCAATCTACAGCACTCGCAACTGCACGCGGACCTACCGTCGATAAAAAACAAATGGGCAGCGAGGTACTGCTGCGAGTCACTGGAGAAGTCTTTGATGATTCTCTCAACATTCTGAGTTGTAGGCATAAGGATGTATACGGCCTCGAACTGCTGGGGTTCTCGATAGTTGGAGATCGATTCAATGACTGCGTATAGCATATCATGAGGCCTCGAAGATAGGTGGAAATCAAGAGACGGCGTACGAGTGACATTCTCCTCTAGAATATCAAACTGTTTAAGCACCGAGCCCAGTAGCTTCTGTGAGTAGTCGTCTACGACCAGAATCTTCCATCGACCTTGTGGGTTGACAGATCTGATCGCCTGGAGAAATTCTGGATGCTACGTGGTGAGCTGACTGACATGAAGAGTTACTAGCGGCCCTACTTTCGCGGACGGTCGCGAGGAGCGAGGACATGCCAGTTCCGAATGTCGTAGTACGTGACGGGTCTACAGGTGGACGCCCTAATTACCAAACTGGGCGGATCATCTCCTGGAATCAAGCAGGTTATCATGTTAATCGGCATCCTTTGAATTCAGTTCCCAAGACTTGCAATGCTGGATACAAGCATCAAACTAAGGTGAAAGTGAAAGTGAGATTAGAAAAGAAAATGACATCTCCGTCCGTAAAAGTAAAATATCCGCAAGCGTCCATCCATCGCCGAGGTAATTATCTACATCGCCTGGAAGTCTAGATATTAGTCGGGACGGTGGAAGCTAACAGAGCATTAGCCCATGCCCGTCACAACAGGGATGCAGCCAGCGCCAACACAGAGGCGATGCCAGCTGATAGAGAGATAACAACGTTTGACGTAGCACCGCTAGTTCTCGAGGCACCAGCGCCAGAAATACCGATGGTAGTGTTCGGATAAGGAAAGGTCGTGTTTTGGTTGCTCTCACGGTAAAGATTCCTTGCGGGAATTCCGTTGCAATTGCCAATGGAATCAAACTGAACACCAGGCTCGAGTCAGCGGCAGTCGGAGAAAGAACTACGAAGCTTACAGTCAACGGGGGCTGAAAGCTCTCCGCAGCGGGAAGGGTATAGCCGATGGCAAGGTCGACGGTTTGCGGATACAAGTCATGCTCCAAAACGACGAATCCGGTGTTCAGAGTCGTGGCGTTATTGAGAATAGCCTGGAAAGTGGCCAATGATTGCGAACCATTCACAGTACCACCAGGAACCTTCCAGTCTGCGTTTGGCAGTGAATAGAGTGCAAACTGTCAAGTGACATGTTGCCCTACCGTTAGTATCGAAGGTAGCACCAGAAGGTGTACGGGTCCAAATGACCGGAACCATTCCCATAGCTAGGGAGATGGCACGGACGCGATCGTCGATGTCGCCGTAAGGGGGACGCATTAAGGTGGGCGTAACACCAAGGACCTGCTTGATGGCTTTGCGGGTGTACCCTAGTTCGGCAACGATTTGCTGGGTGGTAAGCATGGTGAGAGGCTGAGCTCTCGTTAGTGATGATGACGGGAGCGACGACAAAGGACAAACTCTGTGGGACCAGGTATGAGCAGCAATCTCGTGGCCGGCCATGTACTCTTCGATGAGAACTTGAGGACGCTCAACAACGCGCGAGCCGATGACGAAGAATGTCGAGGTGAGCTTCTTCTGAGCGAGGTACCCAAGTAGTTCCCTGGAACAAGATTAGAGAAGACACGAAGACGTTAGACCATTGGCTCACTGGGCTGAATAAATAGGAAGTAAATAAGCAATGGCTCGAGGAGACGAGGGAGAGTACTCACTGTAGAAAGCAGGACCGTCGTCAAAGCTGACACCCCAAGTCATTTTCGTGGGACAAGCAGTGATATCGGTCGCACGAGTACAACCACCACACGTCCACCAGCAACGACTAGAGGCCTGCAGAGCAGCTGCGGGGTCGCCGGTACACGTTCCATCGTGGGTGGGGGAAATATCCGGAATGTTAAACCCATTCAGTTCAGTCATCCACTGAGCAACTTCGGAACCAGCTAGGAAGATGGAGGGATCAAACCTACGAGTCGGACGACGAAAGGAGTACGCAAACATACTAGTAGACGCGATCTGGTCCTGAGCGGGCCACTGGCTGGCGACGAAGACGACTAGGAAGGATGAGATTAAATAGAGAGATAAGGGAGGGAGACGAACAGGGGCTCGGCAATTTCGGAGCACCAGGGATAGGCGGGGTAGCGCCGGGGGCATAGGTGGTAGTGGGGGGAAGGGTGGTGGGGGAAGGCATGCCGGACGTGATCTGGCTGAGTGGGGGGATAGTGGTCCCGACAAGGGAAGTGATGCGGGAGGCGGTGCCAGACGAGGTGGAGGATGCGCCAGAAGTAGAGGAGGGAGAGGAGGAAGAGGAGGAGGCTGGGGCCGAGGACGAGGACGAGGAAGCGGAGGACGACGAGGCGGAGGAGACTGACTGCCTCTTTGCGCGATGGGGATGGTTGTCATTGGCGTCGACGGCGACGAGGACGGCTAAAAGAGCGACGAGGGCGCGGAGCTGCATGGCGAAGAGGGACAAGGAACGACGAAAAGAACAAGAATGCGCTCAGTGGTCTGAGACCGTCGTCCCAGCTAAAATTATTATTTCGTGGCAACCAACAAGTGATACCCATTTCCAAAACAGTCTGGTTATGTAAGATAACGACGCTGACTTCTCATTGCGGGATCAGTCGCCCTAGGCTACTAAAGATAGCGTAACATCTGCAGCGCAGAACATGTAACATTGTTGTTCCACATCGTTCTGCGAGTAGCGAGTCCTTTTTGAGCTTCTGATTGGCTAACTGAGCCTCTAACGAGCACAAAAGGTGTCTTGCAACATGAGTCCTGACCTATTCCTATTTGGGCCGCTAAATCCACCCATACTTAAAGCCGCACTTCTACGTTTCGTGTATACTAACTGTCGGAATGCGCAAGCGTGCGCGCCGCCGATCACGCACTAAGCTACCCGAACGCTATTCCACACGACGCACACACAGCCTGATCGCATTTTATTGCCTAATACGATATTTTCTGACATTCTGTTCTTACCTTGCTTGACCATTGCCATGCCAAACTCGACAGGGAGGTGCAATTCCCACGATTTGTGTAGAAAGGTGATAATATCATGCATATGACGTCGATTCATGCTGCTGTGTATGTCATATCTAGGCGTTATTCTCGGCCTGTCTGCTTCATCCGATGGCGCTGCTTGTTTTCGCCACGTGAGTCCTTTCATTTTTTCCGCTTGTTCATTTCGCCTTGTTTGTTTTTTTGTTAGTTCTAATAGCCCCGTTCCGGGTGGACAAATTGTTTGGAGACCGAGCTCAATCTTTTCGATCTGTCTGCTCCGTCTGCGCCCGCCGATGGAACTACATACTCATTTTTGTTGTGTCCCGTGGTATGTCCGGACTCCGGGCCATGGGCGAGTCCTATTTGGATCTTCCAGCTCTTTCACTTGTCCCCATATCCAAGTTTGAGCAAATGAACAAACTGGACTTTACACGATCTCGCCGACTTGGGTCATCTTCATCTGCAAATCACTTAGCCCCTGTGCAGCAGGGGTTAACCGGTTACAGTTCCCAGTGCTGCTGCTGGCGCTGTGCAACTGTACAAACCAATAGGATTAAGAATTATATTATTGTATTGTAAGAGCACATGAAGTATAATGCACAGCGAAGGTGATACCTGAGCGTTGAGCAGGGGTAAGGAACTCATCGCGTCGTCGTCCTGTCGTGCGAGTCGACGTCCTTGTCCCCGTCGTGACGTGTCGTCGACTCGTCGCATCATCGTCGTGTCGTGTCGTCCCGACAGTACAGCGATCCTGGCGCTGCCCCAACTCATACGCCAGGTGCGTCTCACGCATCTCATCGTTACGTCGGCATCACGTCGCGTCGTCGTGTCGATTTTTTTTCATCGTCGCTGCCGGACTTGTGTGTGGGTGTGGAGTAGGGAGAGGAGTCGGGCTCGAGAGGTGACGGCGTGAACAAGCGCTCGGGGGCGTTGGGCAACGGCGGGACGCGGGCAGACGCGAGGTAAGGCGATGGATGACGGTAGGGCTCGAGGGTAGCGCGCCTCGCGCATGATTTGGCACGCCGGCGGCATGAACTGGCACAAGGGGGCGTTAGACGACGGCGGGATGCGAGAAAAAGCGAGAGGGGCAGTGGACGACGGCAGGGGACGAGGGAGGGCGGGTGGCGCGCCTCGCGCTCCGCCAGCGGTGTGGGGGTGTTCGACGACTGCGGGACGCAAGGAGACATTAGACGACGGTAGGGTACGAAGGAGCGCGGGTAGCGCCTCGCGCTCGGATTTGCACGCTAGCGGGGTGAGGGAGCTCAATGGGGCGTTAGACGACGGCGGGACGCGAGAAGACGCAAGCGGGGAAGGTAGACGCCCATTGGGCGTGAGTAGACGCGAGGGGAGGCAGTGGACGACGGTAGGGGACGAGGAGCGCGGGTGGCGCGCCTCGCGCACTGCCAGGGGCGTGAATGAGACGCGACTCGGAAGGCGCGTGGGGAGGCGTCAGACGACGAGTGGCGAGCGGCGGTTTGTTTGGACCTATGTACCAAATGAGATAGGGGTTCACTTTCCCACGAATTATGATGTTCGTAAGCGGTTGCTATTTTCACACGCGAAGCCTTGCCCAGCGGCGTGGCTTGATGTCTTTGACCTTGATGGATCTTCGCACGTTAATACCCATCTCGCCTTCCACCGGAGGTCCTTGTGTCCATCATCGATTGTGCTCGCAGCCGCCAAAGATGCCGACGGCCGACTGGCCTACGATGGGTAGGGGGCGTACCCGGGTAACCTGTGACGGGCAACCCGCGGGTCAGTCACGGGTGGGACTGTGAACCCGGCAGTGGGTATGGGTAGGGGGTGCGAGGAAGCAGCGTCATGTTGTCACTTATATCAGTCTGATCAGCTTGGTTCCAATCCTGCGTTTCGGGTCAGACTCGTTGTGGGTCCAACCTGCACATGGGAAACGACTCGCAAAATGTACCGAAAAGTCTACAGTGCGGCTCACAAACTCAAGGCAGCGGAGTCTTCGTGGCGAAGGGCCCTGAAATTCTGGCATTGGAGTCACGTCCATTAATGTTGCAATACTGGGTGGTATGGCTCCGATCGTTGACAGTGACCTTGTCCGTCCTGAGTGATGTGTCCTGACAGGAAACTGGTATACTTTGACGAACCCCGACTGACTGGCATCCTGACGACGAGGAGAGTATGGCGGCTGGTCGAACAATTATGCTGGCGAGAATCACAAGCGGCCAATCTGATCGACGTAGAGGTTCGGTGACCTTGGTCACCGAGTGCACTCCTCGACAGGTCCTCGCGTTGTTCAAGTAAGCCTTGCTAGTTATGTCGGACGTCCTGACCATTGTATTCAGGTTTCGAAGTGGGCCCGAGAACACAACGACGGGCGGCCCATCCAGATCGACAGCGTCGAAGTCTTTGAATACGCCGGACGCCCGGCGCCCCTTCAAGTGTGTCCGACACGACGATTATCCACCCATATTTTTTTTTGAATTCGGACTCAATTCTCGCTATGTCCAACTGTATCCAGCTGCTTCCAAGTCCGTGGATGCCGAGCGCCTGCTTTCCTGCCGGCGACTACAGGTCAACAGTCGGTCACTCGCACCAGCCTCTGGAGTAGCTCGCAGTCATTCAATGCTGGCTCCTGGTCCCGTACCCCACTGTGAAGAAATCATCAGCACTCGAATAGTATCTACTGTGCCTGGCCTAACCCGAGATATGTCAGGCTACATGACCTGCAGGTTACCCGGGCAACCTGCAGAATATATCGACCTGTACCCACCACTGTCTGACGCGGGTCAGGTATGGTCGCCCATGAGACACCTCCCAAACCTGCGTACCCGGGTAGTACCCAAGTATACCCATTTTAGGCCCTACCGGTGGTCAACGGTTCCTACGTCTGCCGCCGCTGGCGAGAGGTTGCGTTGAACTGCCCCACTCTCTGGTCGTTCCAGTCCGTGTCTTCGCGGCACTGGATAGAGTCAAGCACCGCTGAAAGTTAGTGGGGACTCCGAATGCACCAAGGGGCTAAAGTTAGATCTTTTGGAGGAGTGGCACCTCAAACAAACCGTATCCAGTATTTCTGCCTATTACTCGCGCGTTCGGACATCGACAGTATTGTCTTAGCTCTCATCACCTACTCCCCTTCTACAAACCTTGCAGATATCAGTGGATAGGCCCATCTATCTTGGCGATACGTCTTTGGTTTGTAGAGACGGTTCTACTCCACGCCCTCGCAAACTTGAGCTACACAATACGATATCCGTTTCCACTGACATCTCCAACCCTGGGCGGCCTAGCATCCCCGATACTGCGCGACCCCCTTCAGCCGACATTTGCATCGCTCAAAGTGACACTCCGTCGGATGCACGGCCTCGTACATCCCGAGAATGCTCTCCCCAGTGCTCGTGCAAATTCTATTGACCAATTTCTCCAGAATTCGAGGAAGCTTAGTTTCACAAGACTCCCTTCTTTCAATCGTCGCACCGTTCTCAACGGTTGTCCTGGTTCTGTCCTAGTGCGACGTTCCGCTGCAAACAGAAGTCAGGTTACGGTATTGAAGCCGATACCGAACTCGGGAAGCGCCGACTGCGCCGGCAGGAACTTTGCTTGCAAGTAGGGCGGGGATGTAGGACCCTTATTCCTTATTTTAGAACCTCCTCGTTCTCAGCAGCTCAACTGTGGTCGGTGCTCGTCTCGCTTCGCTCGCCTCGCCCTCCTTACCGATCGTTACTGAGATGATATACAACGCTAATTACACGGCTATTTCCGGTGAGTTAGGGGTTGCACTTTCCCACGATTTTTTGGGGTGACAGAAACCTTGTCAAGCAAGGTGATAGCGAAACGATTCGTCGCGTCCGGGCATCAGGCACACCCGTACTTCAATCGAAACACCATCAGCGACGGATTCGTTTTCAGCACCGCCAAACGTCATTCTCGAAGGCCTTGCAGAAAGGCATCTGCCGCAGCGTGCCCTTGGCCAACCTTCAAAGTGTCCATTTCAGTGTTGACAACGGGAGTGTCCTCTTCACGGGCTTTGGGCAAATCTTCATCTTGTACCGAAGGAGCTAGCATCTCTTCAGACGTCTTTACCTGCTTCGGAAGAGCTGGAGCTCTCTGTGGTACCCTTTTCCAAGGTGTGTGCCGGTCGGCCTCGAGACAATTCCGACAGCTGGGCTTCCAGTGTGCAGTGTCTTGGATGCGCTTTCTGATCGCTGAGCACGGAGTCGCAGTCTTCGGCGGCTCATTCTTGTAGATTGCATGTACACCAGCAATCATGTCGTCGAGGGGTTGTTACTGACGTCCACTGGGACTGTCCACCTGTTCTCCACTCTCCGAGCTAGGGACCTCGTGGTCTGTAGCATTACCCTACTTATCTACACATAAAGACAACCATCATCTGTTGGTGTTTTGTCTTACTCTCACACTTACCAATCGATATTCTATCAGTACAACGTTTTCAGTAATACTGAGTCCAAGTTTGCGGCCCACATCCATGTAAGTATCAAGTCCTGGCAGTCGAGATCGCCCTAACACCAGGAAGTACTTCGATAGCAACCAATGTAATTAATCCGGTAAGTATATTATACATTGGCCTTCCTGCTTGTCATTTCCTCTATTGAGGGTCGTTTTGGAGCGACAATCCCACTGCGACCGGAACTGTCATACAAGACCTCGGCCTCGCCAAGGTCACCTGGGGTGTAGCCCACAGCAGAATCAGACTTGAAGATGTTGCCCTGGGAATCGAAAGTAGAGGAAGGGAGTTGCAGAAGGTCAGACGGCGTCCTCGTGAGGTACAACTGGTGCAATGAATGCTCGGCAGCCTGCGCAGGGCTTCCGTGATCAGTGTCGAATTGAGAAGGCTGGCTACACACCCTGTACTCGGCCATTTTCAGCGAGCTACCAAAGCCTTCACCGAGTTTGTCTGCTCCAGAATATATTCCAACAACGAATATCGGCGACTGAGAGAATCGACCCGTCTCTTTTAAGAGTCTAACCTGCGTGAGCGTAAAGAGCGCGAATATGAGGACGCAGTCTTACCTTGACCTTGGTCGTTCTCTGCCAAATTTTGCAACGGTCTCCATGAGGGCGCGTTTTGGATCTCGGAATTTTAACATTGTCCGCAGGTCGACATGGCGGGTGAGGAAGAAGGAATGGACGAATTTACGAGCTGTTGAAAGCGACCTCTCTTGATACACAAACGCAGTCAACGCGCGCGGTATCGACGCCAGCGCGTCGGAGTGCAAGAGCGGAGGTGACGTGGGCGTGGATGGCTGATTTCAAGAAAAAAAATATGAGGTCGAACCAAAACACGGTCGGCGAACGAACCTGTCTGTGCCAGCGCAAGAGAGGGGTTGCGCCCATTTCTTGAGCGACGCCGGCGCACGTCAAAGGACCCACGTGAGCGCTGACAGCGGCCTTGAGAACACGGGTCGGGAGATGCGGGTATGATGCGTGGAGGTATTCCGAGGCGAAGAGGCCCATGAGAGAGTTGCCGAGGGTCGCTAGGTCTGCATTCGTTGGAGGAGCTGGAGCGGAAGGGTAATACTTGGCATGGAGGTTCACGAAGGACTTGTGGGTACAGGCGTGTCGAATGGTGTCAGGAGAGTGTATTATCGAACCCAGGCCGATACGATGCGCGAACGCGGTGAGGGCGGAAGGGGGCGGCGGTTGTAGCGCAGCCCAAGACCGTGGGTCGAAGGTGACCTTTCCGGCTTCTCTGACGAAGGCCTCTCGCGGTGGAAACTGTGCCAAATGGGCTGTGGAAACGGCGACTTTCGAGGCAGACGAGTAAAGCCGCTTGGATACATGACCCATTGGCGGACGAGTGGAGGCCGGACGTTACTTGGAGAAAATTGGATGGTCCAGGACGAGTCGGCAATGTCCGAGCTCGGCATTGGGCCTTGGTGACAGCTGCTACTTGAAGCTTGAACACGCAACACCACCATGGCGGTCCTTTCGCTCCCCTTGTTGTTCACAAACTCTTTCTGGACGCAGGACTATCGCAAGGGCCTCGAAGTTCTGTTCAGCAAGCTCGGACAGGTATGCTTTGGTCTAGTCTCGCTCGCATCTTATCCACTCCCCCAGGGGGTTGCCGAGAACGACGAGATTGTCGCATTCATCCGCGTAGGCATGTCCTCCTTCCCCCGGAATCCTTTCCTTACCTGCGGCACAGGCACGTGCAAGCGCAGAGGCGCAGCTCGCCACAACCTTGCTCAACGCGTCCGCGATCAACTCTCAGGGTATGTACTCATATCTCCGGTTGAATGTGATCCGTGCAGCTGTCTGCGAAAGCTGGTTTCGACAGAGATGACGGTGCCTCATTGCGCACCACGTTCCGTGGACTTGAGGCAGAGTCAAAGGCCCAAGGTCAGATCCACAGGGATATCGCTAAGGAGCTTCAGACGCTAGTCATCGAGCCATTTAACGACTGGGCTCAAGGTTACAAGGTGCCCGTGTTTATGCATGTATCCGCGCTCGTTAATCCTCGTCAAACAGGAGCGGCTCTCCGCGAGTAAAGCAACTGCCTTGAATAACTGGCTGCGCTACTATGAAGATGCTCAGAAGGAGGTCTGTTCATTTCTCTTCCCTCCGTCGCTTGCATGGCTATAGCTCTCTGTATGTAGGTCATAAAGCTAAAGAGTGCATACTCGACCAAAACACGTCGAGCGGACGAAGCTGAGGACGAGTATGGATGGCCCTTGTTCACCTCATCTATGCTAATGCATCATCAGTGCCAAATTTGCTCCAAATAATGATTTGGGCGACCACTACACGTCATCTCCGCGGCTCACGCCGCGTGATACCCGCACACCCCAGCGCTCTGCCACCGTTTCCGAGCGGATTGCACAACGATTCAAGGAAATCCAGCGCAAGGCCGTCGCTTCTGCAGCTTCTGTGACCACATCTGATGTGGCAAGTGAAGCTACTAAGGAAAAGGGAGAAGAACCACCGAAAGTTGACAAGGGTAAGGGCAAAGCCGTCGTTCCACCCTCGCCGGTCCTTGCGGTGTCCCCTCCTCCCATGTCGCCCCCCTTACCCCCGTCGAAAGCGGAAGCTGTCTCATCGGCTGCACCGCCTCCTCCCGCTCCGATTCTTTTGGCTGGCTTGTCCTTAGCGCCATCGGCTATATCTAGCCTGCTTACGCGCGCTGCTGCTGAATTGCCCCTCAGGGCTATTCCTTTCCCGCTTATTGGGGAATATGCCGACTGTTTCTCGGGCTCTGAGTTCGTTGAATGGCTGAATAAGAATGAACTTGGATTTGGTGGTAATATAGACTTGGCAGAGGAAGCTGCCAGAGACCTTACAGAACGAGATGGTCTCCTCCGCAGGGTTGGCGAGTTTGGAAACCAGTTTGAGCACGCCGATGATGCATTTTACCAATTCCGTCCCAAAGTCAGTTGTCAAATTTATGTTCCGTTGTGTTGATCTTCCTCATGACGTATCAGGCATTTGATATTGATGGCAAATCGACTGAGGTTTCAGCCGGGCCCACAAAAAGGAACCATATTACGGACAATTTGTTCAAGCGTTCAGGCGATCTGGTTAATGTCGTCACCAAAGCTCTCAACGCTAACCCTCAGAACGAGCCAGTACATGTCAGGCTTCGTAACGAAGCTGACGAGGCTGACAAATTGTATCGCGTCTCCGTAAGGAAGCTCGATAGACAGCGACTCGGGTTGGAGGAGAGGATTGAGGAGATGCTCAAGACTCTCCAGAAGTGGGAATTTGAGCGCCTCTCAGCGGTCAAGACTGGTGTGTCTCATTTCCCTCCAATTGAAATGTTCATATCCAGCATGCTCTGTAGTCCTGCTTCAATATCAAGGAACCCTTGCCAACATACCCAAGGCCTTTGAGCACACCTTGCACGCATCAGCAACTCTCATTGCATCATATCAGCCAGATTCGGATTTGACTGCCCTCATGGAGCGCTACCGCACGGGACCTTTCCGGCCCGTACCTCAACTATACGAGTCTGTAGCGCACGACGAGTCCGATGTCGTATTTGGTATTGATCTTCGCAAGTGGGCGGAAGGTGGATGGAGCGCGCTCACCTCCGGCGAGGAAAAGAAGGAAACGATTCCCCCTGTACTCACTGCGCTGTTGGATGGCCTAACGGAGTCTTACACGGGGTTGTCGAATGATACTGGTGAGCCGTCAGGGCAACTGCGTGTCACTGTTGTTTAATACATTACGTCCAGAAAAACGCAAAGCCTGGATCTACGAAGTGCCACTTCCTGCTGTTCACCACCTGAGAGAAGCTCTTAACGCAGTCCCACCTGGGCAGCCTTTCGCCCCCGAAATGCTTGCCAAGTATGACGCACCTGTTCTCGCTGGGTGTGTTAAATTGTGGACTCTTGAACTCGATCCTCCGCTGGCATTGTGGGAAGGCTGGGACGAGATACGGAAACTATATCCGACGGTGGGCTCAGTGACGACGACGGATGGGGAACAGGATCAACATTTGCAAGATCTACAAGCAGCCCTCCAACGACTTCCCAAAGTTCATCTTGATGTCCTAGATGCCCTTGTGATGCATCTTCGTGCCTTGATAGTATCCACCACTGTTGAAGAACCAGTCGATATCTACATGACGAAGCTCGCGTTGTCAATTGGTCGCAGTGAGCACGTTTCTTGCAATTAGATCTGTCCATTATTGAGCCAATATACTGCTTAGCGATCATACGACCCAAGAATGAGACAGAGCTGTCCATCCAAGATCGTCACCCGACACGTAAGTGTCTCTTCATTTCTTCCTGTTTGTGCTCAATTGTGTCAGTGTTGTTCGTCGATCTACTGAAGAATTACGAAAACATTTTACCGCCCACAATCGCCAAGAAACGACGTGAATCAGAACGTCGTGTACCAGTCAGAAAGCGTACTGCGCCAGTCGATATGCGGATGAGTCGTGCCAGGATCTCAGTAGGCGCCCCCACCAGAGAGATCCTTGCTGCTCAGCAAGCTGCTCAAAAGCTTCCTTCCCAGAGTAACGTAGTTGCGTCGCCCTCCCCACCTGCAACAGAAACTGAAGAACCTGCATTCGTTGCCGCTGAACCGGAACCGATCGAGGTTCCTGCACCGGAACGTCATGTCTCAACTACTGAAGAGGGTGATAGTGCCCCTCTGCGCCCTGCCTTCAAGGAACCCCCTCCCGAGACAGACGACATGCCACCCCGCCCGGCTTTCCGGGAGTCTCCACCTGACGTAGATGACGTAGTGCCAGCGCGGCCCACGTTCGTCTCACCACCCGCCTCGCCTCCAGCTGTGGAGGAAAAACCCGCAGCTGTGACCCCCACTACGCCACAGAATCCCATCAAATCGTTCCGCCGTAACTCAGCCTTCCGCTCTGGAAGTGCATCTCCGATCCCAGCACGTAATCCATCGCCGTCGATTGTTACCGGTGGTGAATCCGCTGCTGAGGACCAGCCGTTGGTGAATACCAAGCCAGGATTATCGAGACACACGTCAGGACAAGGTGTGGTACGGGGACCCCGTTTGTCGAGGGCTCCGAGGGTTCAACAGGGCAGCAACGTGAGTGGTATGATCGCCAACTTCAACAACCGTTCAACCGGAACGTCGCCGCCTCCTGCGGGTTACAAGAGGCTGTCTGGAGGCACGTCTCGTCTTGGTGCAAACACAGGCGCGGATCATAAGGGTGTCGGTCGCACTCCAGGCGGACTCTCTCGTAGAACTATGGCTAGCGACGCTGAGGATGAGGTGGTGGATAAGTAAAGAACCATACCAGAAACTCGATTGTGTGTTTGCACTATTACGATACATAGTATGATGGACAAGGCTAGACCACCATACTTGAAGCTTAAAGCTTGAAGCGGTGTTCATGCAGACACTGGGCAACTGGTTACACAAAGTGATATCGTAAATTAAGGGATCGCTCTAGGATGAGACAGCAAAGGTACATAAGCAATAGCGTATTGCTAAATCTAAACTTCTTGTGAGGCACCGTCTTTCTTGCCCTTGTTGGATTTCGATGGCAGCAGTTCTGGGTTAATGTGTGGCACGACACCACCTTGACTAATGATAACATCCCCAAGGAGCTTGTTCAATCTGATCGCTGATTAATAACATGCTTGCTCGACTTCTAGAATACCTTACTCTTCGTCATTCCGGATAGCAAGTTGAAGATGACGAGGGACGATACGTTGTTTCTACAGGGAATCAGTCTGAACTGCATTTGTAGCATTCAACAAAGCCATACCTTGTTATCACGAGCGGCATTGCCTGCCAACTCGAGAATCTCGGCGGCCAAATATTCGAGCACAGCAGCAAGGTACACTGGGCAATCATCAGAAGCAACTCCGCTGGCGTGTTGTCGAACATACCCGGCGCTCCTGCCCCGACACGCTGAGCATAGTTGCCTTTCTTCAACAGTCTGTGTATACGACCGACAGGAAATTGCAAGCCAGCTTTCGATGAGCGTGACTGAGATTTGGCATCGCCGCCTGTCTTGCCAGAGGAAGACTTTCCACTGTATACTCCATCAGGAACTGCAGGTCGTGCTCAGAACTAGGGCAAACTGACGCTTTTCCTTTTCCAGACTGTTTTCACACCAATCAGTGAAAGTACAGCCAAAAAAAACATGAAAGTACTTACCATTGTTTAATAGCGAAAAGAAAGTTGCGGTGAATGAGGGTAACAGAGAAAAAGAGCCATCGTGCCCAAGGGGACGCGACCGCTATTTATCAAGTCTTTAGGGCGGAGTTCCAAAGAAAGCAATCAACGCGTTTTGCACGTGACTGACGCGGCCTTCTTCCCCAGAAAAGGTAACTAGCCATGTGACGCGGAGGCTTAGTTCGAGGACACTCAGACTGCTGTCCAGCTCGCCGTTTTTCCCCCGCCCCAAGCGCTCGGCCTTGTGGAGTGCACGAGGACCTCCCCTGCAAACCTTCGCGCGTTAGAACTCCACCTTTGTCCGATCCAAACTTTCACTTTCTTCCTCTTCCCTGGGAGTCAGTCCGTTCGCCCATTCATGTCTTCCCCCGCAGGACCCCCCGCGGGAGTATTGCCCACCCCACCGCATACTCCACCCTTGGTTCCGACACATGACCAGGTTCGTGCTTTGCCATCGATGCAACTCGAAACCACCGAAGCCACGCTTACCAGAATACACCTGTTTAGGTAGTCGTACTGTATGTTGTATGTCCCGCAAGCGATTGCGAATTAAACCTACATAGTTCACGTTTGACCGTTATTTCAGACAGTCGTATATGCTGTCGTCATCTTCGGCATGTGGAATATTCCCGGTGCTCGGACGTTGATAAATCCGCTCAAATTATTCACCATCGGCTGGCACGAACTTTGCCACATAATCGCAGTGGGTTATTTACTGCAATAATCACCGTAATCTGCGCTCATCTTGCATCTGATCCGATTTCATTCGCTAGGCGATTCTTACCGGCGGGACGATACTGTCCGTCACAATCGATCCATACCTGGGTGGTGCAACACTAGTGGAAGGAGGTAAACCAATGATAATATTACCTGCAGGATACCTCGGTTCTACCATTTTCGGTGGTGTATTCGTGTTGGGTGGTTTTGATACTCTAGTTGCCAAAATACTGAGCTTCGTGCTCGGTCTGGGATTGATCACCCCACTTGTCCTCGTTCGCGATAAACTGTAAGTAAATGGCGTCGTCGTTAACTGTCTGGCCAGCTTACCTACCGAAGGACTATACTTTTGACATTCCTCTACGAGGGTCTGCTAGTTGGATTTTGGTTCGTCGGTCATGCGTAAGTGATTAATCGTCACGCCTCCTGTTTATCCATCATCTTCTACAGGCAAGCACTTAGGTGGTACTGCTTATTCGTTGGCGTCATGAAGTTAGCATTTCTTCCCCTGACGCCCACATTGTTCTCACGCGCCTGCAGCGTTTTCTTTGTAGTTTGTAAGTTGAGTCACGCGCTCATGGCTCCGTCTAAGATTTCTTGCAGGGGACATTGCCGACGATAAATTCTTCCGCAAAGTCAACGACTCTGATTGCACACAGTTTAACATCATGTTTCCTCGCATCTCTGCCCATTGTAAGTTTACTCATTTATCTGCGGTCGAGCATCTTACATAGGTTGATAGTCTGGGCGTGCGTATGGCTGATTTTTGAGATCGGAGTATGCATATCGTTTCTGTTCATCGGGTTGGCTTCGTTCAAGGTGAGCGCATATTATTGATCGCTAATATCCCCATTTTTCATTGTCGTACAGCTTACTACCGCACAAATGGATGCCCAAGCAGGTAAGCAAGAGCAA
Organism: Strobilomyces echinocephalus; assembly: GCA_038090115.1. Taxonomy (NCBI): domain Eukaryota; kingdom Fungi; phylum Basidiomycota; class Agaricomycetes; order Boletales; family Boletaceae; genus Strobilomyces; species Strobilomyces echinocephalus. The sequence continues at coordinate 42,970 of JBBPMC010000007.1, read as the reverse complement.
TCCACAGCGCACTGCAACTTATATTTGCCTAGCCAACTTCCTTCCCACATGATGCGTCACGCTGGTGACGACGGTCAACGAGTGGCAGAAGCCATAACACCTCTTGTCTGTATGACACCCTCCATTTACTTCTCAATCAAGAAACACGAGTGCAAATGTATCCTTGCTGTCCATTCACGTATCTATATCACTTGCATTGAAAAACAACTCACTTCCCGTCGTCTAAGGACATTCGTGTACATCAGTGTAACTGCCTATTCGCCGTGGCTAGCCGAACATTAGACAGGAGGCGAACAGGCGATTAATATACTAGTTCTGGGATCTGTGTGTAACGTCCAGTGTGAAGCCCAAATAACGGATTACATATAAGTGAGGATTTGAAGTACCGTATTTCAGATGTAATGTAGTTAAAGAATTGAACAACATGCAAAGTGAGCGATGCAGACACGTAAAATGAGACCGAGATGTTAGCGCGTGCGACAGCATCATTTGCGGACTGCTCGCCGTATGAGACCAGCAATGACCAGCGTGCCTAGAGCAGCTATGCCTCCCGCGAGTGCCATTCCAACGTATCCCTCTAAATTTAATTAAACCATAAAGACAACGATAACTTCGCAGTGTGAAAGCGCAAACCTTTGGTTACAGCCTGTTCGATGAGAGATGCAAGACTTTGGGCTTGGAGGTTTGTCGGTTCCTTCTCCAGCAAGAGATCTGTCACAGTGAGAATTGTCCACGTGCATTGAGGGACACCGACCATTGAAGCTCCTCGCATCCGCGTAATTACCCATCTTGTAATACCCAAGTGCAAGATAATACAGACACTCTCTCCGTCGCGTGGGCTCTGTCCGGTATATGTCTTCCGACGGATTAGCGCCAAAAGCAGAGCAGTCGGAAGGACATGCCTTGAAGTATCCGGACACCTTCGACCTGGTGCTCGCGGATTGGACTCTTCACCAAACCCCAGGAATAGTTGAACTTTGTCTGCACAGTGACATGGGATTGAGCAAGCTCTTTCTGGTACTGCACTCGTAACACCTTGGTTCGGTCTCAGATATGGATCGTAAAGGAGCTAGATAGACACACCTCCAGCTCATCATAAGATAAGGAGACTTGGGCGTCGGCGGCGTAGGGCAGGTCGGTAGGCATGATCGACGGGTTTGAAGAGTCGGACTGCGGTGACGCTCGAATTGGTGTGTTTACTGTTGCCTGTTGCTGATGTCAGCACTTCCCGAAGCGCAGAGTTTTCCTCGTTGACCACAAACCACACTCCAGGGTGAACGAGCACACCATAAAAAAGGACGCAAAAATGACAGACTCAGGCGGTAAGTCTTAAAGTTATACAGCTCCATCCAGCAGTTTTTACAGGTAGCCATAAAAGCCAATTCGTACTTAATCAGAGGCGATAGAGGTACTTGGCATTCTCCTCGCATTTGCTTGTTTCCCTTTTTTTCAATGAGCTCATGGTGCATCTTAGCATCTGTGCACTGTGATTCTTTCCCTCTTCTTGTCAGCTAGCCCTTCCCGTGGATGTCGCTCGCGCAGCCAATCTGCTGTCTTCAGCAGCAACACACGTTACTCACGCACACTGCTTTTCCTTCTTTTCATCTAGACCGTGTCGACCGTGGGTACCGCGAGGACCGCGAACGTCGAAGGCATGACGACGGACACCACAGAGACCGTGACTACAGGGACAGGGATCGGGACGGCCACAGAGACCGGTACCGCCGAGACGACAGGCGTGGAACCCCCCGCGAGCATGGCGGACGTACAAGAGACCACGATGATCACAGGCGTCCTCATGACGAGGATCGGCGCCGTGATTATCGACGTGACGAGGACCAAAGTCACCGTCGAAGTCGCGGTGAAGACGGTTCGCCCCACCGCCGTGGTGGTGGTCGGGGAAAGGGAAGAGATGGTCTTGGAACTCCTGAAAGAAGGTCCCCGACCCCTGAAGGTGCTGCTCCACTGTCTCAACGAAAACGCAAAGCGTCAGGGTGGGATGTTCATGCTCCCGGTTACGAACAATATTCAGCCATGCAGGCGAAGCAAACAGGTGCGCTATTGTTATTTAATTCTCTGGAAATGCCTAATTTTTTGCAATCCCGACTTGCAGGGCTTTTCAACCTGCCAGGCGCTAATCGTACTCAGGTTCCACCCATTTTAGGGATTGCAGGCCTTCCGCCCCCAATTCCTGTGCAGACTTTTGGGATGGGAATCGGCAGCAACCCCAACCTATCCAGGCAATCTCGTCGGCTATACATCGGCAGTATTACTTCTGATGTGAACGAACAAAACTTGGCGGAATTCTTCAATTCAAAGATGATCGAAATGAGTATAGGTACAGGCGGTCCTGGAAACCCTGTGCTTGCCGTCCAGTGCAACTACGAGAAGAATTACGCCTTCGTTGAAGTAAGGCTTAATATCTTGCGTTTGGTCACGTGTTGATGGTAATTCTAGTTTCGCAGCGCCGAGGACGCTACGGCAGCCATGGCGTTCGATGGTATCATCTTTATCAATGGCCCTCTCAAAATTCGTCGACCCAAGGATTACGGCGGTATTGACATGTCCGCGCCCAACTTCCACGTTCCAGGAGTTGTGTCCACCAACGTACCCGATTCGATCAACAAAGTATTCGTTGGTGGACTCCCAACTTACCTGAATGAGGAGCAAGTACAAGAGTTGTTGAAAAGCTTTGGAGAGCTTAAAGCCTTCAACCTCGTCCGGGAAAACGGTAACGGGCCTTCGAAGGCGAGCACCATTGCATTCCGCACCCACTGCGATTATCTTACTTTTTTTTTTTCAGGGATTTGCATTCTTCGAATATGTCGATGCCTCTGTTACTGACGTCGCTATTCAAAGCTTAAACGGCATGGAGCTTGGAGACCGTTACTTAGTTGTCCAAAGGGCTTCTGTTGGTGCAAAGCCCGGGGTGCCAGATCTCCCCTATGATCAATTCCCTGAAATTCCTCGACCGATCATGCCGGCTGGCGAGAACAACACGACGGACGCACGGATTCTCCTCATGCTGAACATGGTTTCCTCGGAGGACCTTGTCGACGACCAGGAATACGGTGACATCTACGAAGACGTTAAAGAAGAATGTTCTAGATATGGACAAGTCGAAGATCTCCGCATTCCTAGACCTGTGAAGAAGGATAAGTCCAAGTGGGCTCCTGGAGAACCTGGCCAGCAGTCCGCCATCGATGCACAGCGCGCAGACGAGGCCGCTGGAGTAGGAAGAGTTTACGTTAAGTTCGTTGATGCATCAAGTGCACAAGGTGCTCTCAAGGCTCTAGCGGGACGATCATTCGCTGGCCGTTCTATCATCGCGACTGTTCTTAACGAGGAGAGTCAGACTACACCTCCTCTTAACATTATCTTTGCTCCGCAGCCAGATGCCCCCCCTCCTCTTCCCGAGTCGTAAGCTATCATAAGAACAGACCATAGTTGTTTGTGTAATCTTGACAATAGCTATACCGCGTGCTCTGTATGTAGACGTCTTACTCGTGAACAAATTCTTGCTTGCGCTGCAGTTTTTGTGGGATAACTCTTTGGACCAAGGTACACGTCTGATAACTCAAACTTCATAATCAGCATCTACATAGTACATACGTATGAAACGGAGAAGTTCTTGGGTGGCCGAGTTGTGGCCTGAAAGTCTCCTCGAACGGAGACCATTCTTTACGACGAACTCAGAATCACTAAGTGGTAGCCTCACCCAACTTGAGTCCAATCACTCAGCCTCAGTAGACCATCGGCTGAAGCGTGACGATCGGCAGCTTGTCAAGACCCGATCGCCAGACCCTCATACCGGCGTTTGACGCCCACGTTGACGGTCTGACCGTCTCTGGTCAATCTGTAGGACGGCATGACTTCAATAGAGCAGCGACACGCGACGACGTGATGCATACCCATGCCCGCTTGCAGTCTTTGTAAGCCTGAAAGTATTCCATACACTTGTCTCGGTTGTAGCCATTTTGATCCATGCATGCGAGAGAAGCTTTTGACGCGTCCTCGCAGGGGCTATGAGAGTGTGCTCAGCTTGTGCTGCCTCGTATTCGGAGAAATTGTCGAGACGTACTCGGTGTATTCCGTGTAGGTTTTCCGAGCCTGCAGTCCAAGTATCACATGAGAATGATCATCGAAAGGTAGAGCTAATATGCACACAGTGAACTTGGAAAAGTAGTCTTTTGGCTTTACATTTTCTTGCGGTGACGGTAACGAGGCCTCCGAAGACATCTCAGAAGGTCTGATGGGAGCAGAAACGAGTTGGCTTCGCACGCTAGTGCCTATATTATACCAATTGCGAGCAATGTAATTACTAGCATACCTATCCTTTAGACGAGTCACTACATCCACAACCCAGATAGCATATGAAAAAGGTCACAAGAAAAAGGTCCGCCTCGTCACTTCCAACTCGGGCTGACGGGAAGTTGCTAGCACATGCACTAATATGCAATGAAATCACCGACCTTCCATTGCCATATGAAGTCGTTGTCTTTTGGTGGATTCTGGATGAACGGTACATCTGGCTTAGGATCTTTGGCACAGTCCTGCGGAGACTCATGGGCAGGTTCTTCGGCTTCCGTGATGCCTACCGAAATTTCCAGGGCTTGGGGAGCAGCTCCAAAGTTCTGGACAGAGGGTAATCCATTCTTTACCCATCTCAGCTTCAACGTAAAGCGGGGACCTATTTCTTGCAGAGCAACCTTCTCAGGAGATCGGAACGCGTATCTGGAATCAAGAATGAGATAAGTTCTTCGAATAGTTTAGTTGGCTCTACCTATGTCTTCGGAAAAACAAGAAATCCCGTTGGTTATGCAAAGTTACCACCTGGCGACCCTGGAATTCAGGGAGAGGAGGGAATAATGTTTGGAACATTCGTCCGATAGCATGCCCGAGACAAGTGGAAAAGTTGTTTAATACAAGTTCGGGGTTATGTGGTGTTGCTCGTGCATGCCCCTCCCAAGAGTCAGCTCTTTCTTCAAGGATAAAACGATGCTACCTACATATATCTGCTTCGTGAGTTCTATGGATGTGAGCTTGAAATAAGCGACGGGTCCGTTTGGAAGGTAGGCAAGTGTGATGGCATCTTTGAACCGTTAGCCAGATGAACACATGCACAGAACGACACATACTCGGTTTCTTCATATCCTCGTTCACAACAAGTAAATGCTTGTACCCTCGCCCAGCTGCCCAGCCAGCTATACAGCCGATCTCGAACCCCTTTCCCTTCTTCCTGCGAATATACTCTGCACCAGGAAAGACACCAACCAGCTCATCGCAAAACTCGTACGTTGCCTTTGAGGCTTTTGGTGAAGTCGTGATAAGCACTTTTGGTGGCACGGTCGGATCATCCTCAAAGTTGAAATAGCGCGAAAACGGGTCCGAAGCGATGTCGCTATTCAATTCGTCAAGTGATGTGGAGGATGAGCCGTCTGGTCTTTTCGACGACGGCAGTACTGCAGGATTATCCTCGCGGGAGTTATCGAGTGTCCGAGGCACGTTCTCCGCTATTCTTTTCTGTCATGACATGGGTAAGTGTTGTCGTGTCGAACACGATTGCACGAACCTTCTTTGCTGCTGGATCATGGGCCTCTTCCTTTGCCCGAGCGAGCCGTTTTTTCAGTTTTTCTTGGTTCTTTGCTTTCTTCTGCTTTGTGGCGACTTCTTGTCTCTTGACCTTGTTTTTGATGAGCGAAGGTTGTATCCGTGGTGCCATGTCTTGGATGCAGATTCCAGAAAGACACTCAGTGATCACGTGGCATTGTGCAAGTGCATGTCGCACGTACTCATACGCTCACTTGCCTAGCGCGGTCACGTTGCAGGATGTTCGCATTCCGTCCTGCGGCTCTCGTATTCTGCTTTCTAACGATTGTAAATGCCCTTCACTTCTACCTCGACGCCAACGAGAGGCGGTGTTTCATCGAGGAGCTTCCTTCTGACACTGCGGTCGAGGGTCTGGGGTCTCAACCAATACCTGCCCACGCATCGCTGACTTCCGTGTTCCAGGACATTACCGGGCGCTGGAATGGCAGGAAAAGGCACAAGACTATGTATTAGAACCAGACCTTGGCATCGTCGTCGAGGTGGAGGTACGTGACGCGCGTGGGTTTGGTGGATGTTCATGCACACATCGTCCATAGGAAATGGAGACCGGTCACTCTGTCGTGCTTACCCGTGGACCACCCGACGGTCGTTTCACCTTCACTTCGCATGAATCTGGTGACCACCAAATATGTCTTTCCACGAATTACACGTCGTGGTTTTCAAGCACACACATTAAACTCTATCTGGACGTTATCGTAGGCAACACGAAGCCGGATTCCGAGCGCGACCGCAGCCATGTTTCAGAACTGGCCGGCAAAGTTCGCGACCTGAACCAAAAGTTGGAGGACATCCGTCGGGAACAGCAGTATCAGCGGGAGAGAGAGGTAGACTTTCGCAATTTGAGCGAGGCGACCAATTCGAAGGCAGTTTGGTACAGCTTGATGCAGATCGTGGTGCTGGTTCTTACATGTACGTGGCAGCTGAAGCATCTCAAGGTGAGGTCGCTTGACTTGTGCGCGAAATGAGTGAGCTGACAGCGGGATTCCGGCTGCATAGCGTTTCTTCCAGGAGAGGACTTAGTAGTACGTTATACCGTAGACCCGTGCCTTAATGGATTAGCCTGAGCGTTTCTCGTGACACTTTGCTTGTGGACGGTGCACAGACATCAGGTACGTGCCCTGGCCCGTCGGGAGGACTTTGCCTTCGCAATGTGCTTCTGGAGCGACCTGTCCCCATGGCACGCACGCTTTTCCCATGACCAGCGACAGAAGGTTGAAACTTGACACAACCCTTTTCAACCGGCGGGCCGTGTTTCCCATCAGACGATCGCCCTTACTTTCACACCCATCCGATAAGAAAGACCGGTTCCGTCGCCAGAGACACATCGCCGTCCCCCATGGCTCAACGATCCATCGACAGCAAACGAGATTTCGCGGAAGATGCTGCATCCTGTGTTCAAGGCGAAGAGGGTCACTCCCGGGACCTTGTTCGGCCCCCGATCGACTATTCTTCCGCTGGTGCCTTGGCACGCAGCAGTTGGACCCGCTGGAAGAGTCTCTGGACGAAACGTTTCATCTTCTCGTTCACTGCCGGACAGGTAGTATCGCTCTGCATCACGGTGACCAATGTTACTACCACCGAACTGGTAAGCCGGAACTGGTCCTTACCTGCGACCCAGACTTGGTTTTTGTCAGTATCTACTCTTGCTCCCCCCTACTAAGTTTGAATTCGGGATTCATTAGGTACTTCTCGCTATTCTTGGTTTACACCCCTTATACCATATACAAATGTGCGAAATTCTGATTCGCAGTTCGAAACAACTGATGAACTGGCGGGTTAACAGACGGCTTTCGAGGGTGGGGTCGGTTGATCCTTCACGATGGATGGAAATGTATGCGCATCCGCTGGCTCGCTTTCCTGGTCTGACAAACCCTGCAGACCTCATTCTTGCATCCTGTGACGTGGAGGGGAATTTCCTTGTTGTCAAAGTAAGTCTGATAAGCCCAGTTGAATATATGGGTTTGGATTCACTAGCTAATCAGGCGTACAATTATACCGACTTATTGTCATGCATGCTGCTGGACGCGTATGTCTTTCTGGTACATATGCTGTGGGAGTTGACAGGTTTCCAGTTGGGCGATACCCGTGTGTTTGTTCTTTTGTTGGGTGTACATGCGCACCAAGTACCACTGGACACAAGTATTGGTCAGTAGCGTGAATCTCTTTGTGTCTGACTGTGTCTGACTATTTTTGACATCGGTAGGGTGTCCTGGTGTGCATCGGTGGGCTTGGCATGCTCGTTGCGTCTGACATGTTGACGGACAAGGACTACCCTGCCTTGAGTAGAGGCAAGGGCGACGCCTTTATGATTGTTGGTGCGACTTTGTATGGTTTCAGTCAGTCCTGTCGTTCTCTTCGGGCGATGTGTGGCTGCACGCTGTTCTTCCATAGCCAACGCAACCGAGGAGTTCTTTGTGAGAAGGAGGCCCCTGTATGAGGTGAAGCTGGGACCTGCGTGCAGCGCTGAATCCGAGTCTGACTTTCCAACTGTAGGTCGTAGGGCAGATGGGTCTGTGGGGAACATTGGTCAATGGGATTCAGGCATCTGCACTCGAACACTTTGACATGACACAGGCTTCGTGGAATGGCGCGACCGGTAAGCTGGGAACTGTTATACAAATCGTGGTACACCGCTTACATGTCCTATCGCAGTTGGCTTTTTGCTTGCATATACCGCCGGTAGGCATTCTGCTCGTCGCTGGCAATTAATTAATTTTGTTTCCTTAGCAATGTTTATCCTATATACCACCGCTCCTCTGCTGTACCGATCCGCCTCATCGCCATTTTACAACATGAGTCTTCTGACGAGTGATTTCTATGGCCTCTTGTTTGGTATGTGGTACCGCGTAACCGTTGAGTTTATATTGATTATCGAGTCGCAGGCTTATTCCTCTTCGTAAGTTTTTTTGTCGGCGTTGGTGCTCGGTTGTTCAGGGGTGTTGCAGCACTTCTCGCCATTTTGGCTTTACTTCCCGGCGTTTGCTGTCGTTATCCTCGGTCTTATCATTTATTTCTGGCATGCGACGCGTGAGTTGCTCGGATCTGGGCCTCTTTTGTCAAGTGCTCATCATTTGCCAATCCTTTCAGCGGAGGAACAAGGGAAATCGAATCCGCGGAGGCCAGATTACGTCCTTTCTACACAACCGGAGGAAGCGGTTGTGGTTTAAGCTCGTGCGTAAGCGACAGGGGTTTTCGATGAGATGCTGGAGCCTAAGACCGGATACGACACGGCCAGCTGAGTACTTATGTATATAAATATGACCGTACAAGAAGGAACAAGCGGATTATGCAAATCGGACGCGAGAAGTGATAAATATTTAAAATAGCTACAGAGATGAGATCCAGTTAGTAGACCTGAGTGGCGATCGGCGGCGAATGTACGGAGCGATCCAAGTGTTTAGGCATCCGGCTAGGTGGCCTTTTTTTCGGCCTCGAGACGTTCACGCTCGGCGCGCAGTTCCGTGAGTTTCTGTGTTGCGAATTAATTTTACAAAACGGGCTCGAGATGTGTACGTACAACTTTCAGGGTCTGTGCACCCGCGACGATGGAATCGAGCGTGGACTCGGACAGATCAGCGACCTGAAGTGACCGTTCGGAACGAAGAAAAGGCACGTCAGGCACAACGCACCGTTTCTCCGGCGCGTCTCTGGAGATCCTTCAACCGTTCCTTGTCCTGCTCCCAGCCGGGTTGTTGGTGCCATCCGGCGGGAGTCCGGTCCGGTCCCCAGGTGGACTTCCAGGACGGAGCCTCCTGAGCGTCACTGGAGGGATCGTGTACGCGACGGTGGTGCATTACGCAGGGAAAGTATTGGGCACGACCGTCGCGCATGATGGACGAGTGGTGCCACCAAGTCGCGACGCCGGCGCCGACGAGGAACCAGATGATGCGGGAGGGACCGCGATGGAGAAAGACGTGTTGGTACGGATGCATGCTGATTGTGAGGCCGGCCCACGCTCGACGGTAGGCTTTTTATACATCAGTGCTCGGGCGATGGACGACGCCAGCGCTCGGCGATGGTTCGGCACGGTCAGCACGGTGCCGGCGATACTTGCAATCTAGTGCCGTCGGAGTCGTCGGAGATTGAAATGGGGATACCGCTCAATTGAGGTGATCAGGGTGACTACCTGTCACAGGTGTTGTGACTTGTTGTCACCTCCGCTGGGGACTTGATCCTCGTTGCTCACTGGTAGTACCGGTCGTTCTCCTCCTCGTCCTCGCGCGCGGCGTCTCGTATGAGACTCGCATTGGACTCCCAGCGGTTTTCATTTGTTCTTCAGTCGCACTAGTCCCGCCATGGCCTTTGGTTCAGAGGCTGCTCGTTTCCGCAACGACCACCTCAACCCTCCTGGTCCGATTTCTGCGCCCCCAATTAGCCCTTCTAAGCTCCCCGATCGTCCGTATTTCCCGACAAGAGCATCCACACTTGGTTCTACACACGACCTCTCGAGAATTAATCACTCCACAAAACAGGATGCCGTCGCTTATGTTCGTAGCGAGGACCTCAATCACAGTCCCTCCACAAGGCATGATCCCAGCCCACCGTCTGCTTATCTTCCCGCGCCATTCCCTGCGTTCCTCTCTGGAAGTCGTTCAGTCACACCGAACAGCTCCCATCATTCCAGTCGGACTCCCACTTCCGACTGCCCCCCCGATAGGACTCGCCACAATAGCACTACTTCTGACGCTTCTGCCCATTCGAACTCTTCCGGATCCAGTTCTCCGAACAAGAGTGGTCCTCTCACCTCAACGTCCTCCGCTACCTCTAACCTGTCATCTTCGTGAGTCCGCTTACATCATTCTATCAATCGCATCAAAACGAATACCGTTCCCAGACCGTGCTCTGCGTGCGGGCTTGCCATGCAGGGTGCATTCGTCCGCGCACTTGGCACAGTTTTCCACCTCAACTGTTTCAAGTGTCTCGTGCGTCTTCTTTTCTGTATACTCAGTCTCGATCTCAGGACGTCGCGTAGGATTGCAGCGATGTCGTCGCAGCAAAGTTCTTCCCCATAGATGGCCCAGACGGAAAGCAGCAACCTCTTTGCGAAAGGGACTACTTTCGTCGTCTCAACCTTATTTGTGCAAAATGCAGCCTCGCTCTGCGTGGGAGCTACATCACTGCGTGCAGTCAGCCATCTTCTCTTTCTGAATTCTTCGTCCTTCTGCTCACGAGTCACAGATAAAAAGTACCACGTGGAACACTTTACTTGCTCCTTATGTCCGACTCTCTTCGGACCTCAAGATTCTTATTACGAACACGATGGAGATGTGTACTGCCATTTTCATTACTCGACGCGTTTTGCCACGAAATGCGCGGGTTGCAGCAGTGCGATCTTGAAGCAGTTTGTCGAGATCAACCGCAACATGAGGGACGAGTGCTGGCACCCAGAGTGTTACATGATCAACAAGGTACGCGGTGCGGAGACCCGTTAGACTGGTCCCTGATTCAATTGTCTAGTTCTGGAACGTCAAGGTAGTCTCGCGGAGGTCAAGCGGTTCTATAAGTGATGGATCGGAGCTGGAGCCTGCGTATGTCGAGGAGGAGAAGCGCGAAACTGCTCTCTCTCTCAAGGAAAAACAGGTGAGAATGGAGCAGTTGGTATACCGAATTTGGACGTGCGTAATTTCAACTCGTATCCTGAAAGGAGTTTAATGTCGCGTTCTTAGCGTTCTTTCGGCTTTTGAGGAATCCAGTGCCGCGTGCATATCGGATATGCTGCGGCAGGTCAGCAATGGGCAATATCTTGATGCCATCAGGATGGCAGAGAAATTTATCCTGCACGTGGAAGTCCTCTTCAGTACCATCGACGATCTCGAATACCATTGCGGGAGGCTCAACCTCAAGGGTAAGTCTTGCCTTACAAATCTGCAGTCATATTTCTTAATGTCACTTTGCAGGGATGTCTCATGTCCGGGAAGCTCGTATGCTCTGTCGAAAAACGGTTGATCTCTTCACGTTGCTGTCCCGCACGCAAGAGACGGGATCGCGTCGGATAGGCATGACGCAAGAATTATTGGCCCTCGTGACAGGAATAGCTCATTATCTCAAGATCCTCATTCGCATTGCGTTGACGGGCGCACTTAAGCTAGAAAGGGAACAGTGCGTCAGGGAAGCAATGCCTTCATTCCTGGATAAGTTGCATCTCCTTGCCGTCCAGGGTGGGGACCCAGCTGCGCGCCGGATCATCAAAAGTGGCAGTGGTGAGGTGGTGGGACAAACCAACGGTGCCAATCTAGGCACCCAGGGGGTCACGTACGGATTTAGAAGTCTTGCTCCTGAACTAGCTGGGGAGTCACCATTTTCGGCTACCTCTCCTTCAAGACTCTCCGTGAACAATCCGCCCTCAGATCGATGCGTTAAGTGCACCCAGGCGGTCGAAGAGGATTGCGTTCGACTGGGGACTTATCAGCGTTGGCATTCCCATTGCCTGCAATGTAACAACTGCGGCAAAGCTGCTGCTGTTCCGCTACCCAAGGACCCTGTGCCACCGAAAGCTATAGAGGACAAAGATAAGGAAAAGGATAAAATCGACAAGGATCCATCAAGATCACCGACTGTACGCAGACCCCCTGCCAACGCCAGCATATTTGTATATGGCATCGAGTCCATTGCGGAGATACCGTCGTTTGGCGACGTACCCTCTCTGATTCTCTGCATCGACCACGCCCATGATAATTGTCGTGGCGGGTTCCAAGCGGTATCTCGTCTGGAACAGTACGCGTTCTTGCTTAATATTGCTCTTCGTCGCCTGTACCTTGTTCTTAAACAACAAGGCGTTGTTTCACTCTCTCCAGGTATGTTTAGCTGACATCTTTACCAATGGATTGCCCTCACTCAATCATCCTAAAAATAGGTAGCTCGGGTGCACCTAACCCTAGAAGTGGTGATCAAGACCCGTACCGCAATTCTGGTGACATTATGCGGATGAAGTCGGTTCATCTGGATCGCAAACTTTCTGCCACGGCACGATTGCCCAGGAGATCGACTATCGTAGAGAGTCCTGCTGGCAGGACAGTTCATCCTTCAGAACCTACCAACCGTTCACAACAAGAAATCAGGTCACCGCAGCCTCAGCGAGGACCCCCACCAGGTAATCTTATTCCTGGTCGGCAGCCCTCTCAGCCTGGATCAAGCCCATCACTTCCACCGTCTCGCACACAGCTGCGATCTCCAGGAACCCTGGACACCAGCATTCTGGGACAGTCTGGGCGACCCTTTTTAATTCGCAATAACACGGAGGTAAAAATTGTGGATGACTCTGCCCCCAACTCTCCCGCCGGCGGGCCCGAGGATGCACCTCTTCACGTCCCAGACGATAGCATTACTCTGGCTGATATCCCTCAGCTCATGGAGGTGGCCCAGGCTCGTGAGCAACAGCGCTCACTACCGCGCCAAAGCACGATACCCCATATCGCCGAACTGAGCGCTCTTGAGCTTGCAATGATCAAACATTGTTCCCTTCTCGCCCTGCAGCGGTCCCCTCTCAAAGACCAAATCGACTTGGATGAACTTTTGGAACTCGTGGAAACGAAAAAGGCCGGGTTTTGGAACAAGTTGTTTAAAGCAGGCGATAAGAAAAATGTCAAGAAAAAAGGCGAGTTCCTCTCATACGGCACGAAAATGGCTGCTGACTGCCCGATCAGGTGTTTTTGGTGTGCCGTTGGAACTGTTGGTTGAGCGGGAGGGCTCGGATTCATTACATGGAGCTACTCGTGCGACCTTGAGAGTGCCTAGTTTCATTGACGATGTTGTTTCTGCCATGCGACAGATGGGTGTGTATCTTTCTGTCGCCAGAAGTGGATCTTTCTCTAATGTTTTCTTCAGACATGTCGGTGGAAGGCATTTTCCGTCGCAATGGAAACATCCGACGTCTCAAAGATCTCACCGAGGCTATCGATCACGACCCATCGTCAGTTGATCTTACGCAGGACAATCCAGTGCAGTTGGCCGCCCTTCTCAAGAAGTTCTTGCGTGAACTACCGGAACCCTTGATGACATTCAAATTACATCGCCTGTTAATTGCGTCACAATGTCTGTTCTAGTTATATGACCTCAGTAGCTTAACTGACCAAACACGTGTAGCGCTTCCCACAGATTCCGAAAGGCGGCGTTGCCTCCACATGGTCTCCCTTCTGCTTCCCAAGAGCCACCGCGATACGATGGAAGTGCTCTTTGTGTTCCTGAAATGGGTCGCCTCCTTTGCACACATGGATGAATCAACCGGAAGTAAGATGGACCTACCAAATCTTGCGACCGTTATTTGTCCAAGTATTCTCTACTCGCGTGGTCGGGACGCGGTCCGCGACGAGAGCTTTGGAGCGATCAAGGTGGTAACTTCGTTATTGGAAAATCAGGATGAGTTCTACACCGTTCCCGAGGAGTTTCTCTCCATACTTCATGATCAAGAATACTTCTCGAACAGTCTGGAGCTTCCCAGCAAGGAGTTCCTGAAGAAATGCGACACGTACATGCGATTAAAGGCGGGCGGAAGGGTCCCGACATCAGCAGCGCTCCCTGGTTCCCCCAACCTGCCGAGACAAAATCCACCCCCAGAGCGACCCACCCTGAATTCGGCTCCGAGTGAGTCACAGCTGCGAAATGGTCGCCAGCAGTCGCCTCACCCACACCCGGGCGTTCCGCACGCACTGATGTACGCGTCGCCGGTGCAGCCGACATCGCTCTCGCACGGAGCTGTGATGATTCAGTCCCAGCAACCTCGGCACCCGCAAGCACAGGATATGGACTGGGTTCCCCCACAGCGGCCGACGACGAACTCCTCGACCCCTTCACCCGGTGCACGACCGTCTTCGTACGTGCCCGCACGAGTCAGCGGAGAGTTTGCCCAGGCGCTTCCCCCACCGAACGGCTACCAGGCGACGATGGTTCGCCAGCGCACGTAACATCCAATTTCATATACATGCCTCACCCATTCATTACTCCATTATCTGCTTCTCATTCAGCTGACTCGACACCCTCGTTTACCTTTTGCCTTTACCCAACCCCTCCACATCCTCTCTTGATCTCGCATTATCTGTAGTTTACCGTACGTTTTCACTTATCACTATGACACGGACGAATATCTTCGCAGCACTCATTATACCCGTGCATTCAAATGTACTACTCATTTTGAATGAATTAAGTAAAATCAGCCTGGATAAAGGAGCACATCTTATATCTTATAATCCAATTGACTTTCGGTCAAGAGGAGCACCGAGAGGTACTAGAGCCAGCCAGCAACGGACCACGAGACATGACCCTGATAGATTGGCGAGTACATCCAGGAGACAGTGCGATATGTACTAGGACGCACACACTCGTCCACAAAAGCTGCGAGGAATGCCATTTGGTTTTGGGAGGAGGGAGGGAGGAAAAGAAAAGAAGAAAAAATGGGACGAGTAGTGCACACTGGGGACAACGGGAGCAGTGGCATGGTTCTCCTACTTTCCTCTTTTAGACGGCTGTAGTCACGAGTCTAGACTAACCGACTGGCTGCCCAGGCACGCACGATCAATGCTTTGCTAGACAAACCTCGCGCGTGAAACGACAAACATCTGTTCAGACCAGACTTCCTT
This sequence comes from Strobilomyces echinocephalus, assembly GCA_038090115.1. Taxonomy (NCBI): domain Eukaryota; kingdom Fungi; phylum Basidiomycota; class Agaricomycetes; order Boletales; family Boletaceae; genus Strobilomyces; species Strobilomyces echinocephalus. Next base: position 27,788 of record JBBPMC010000007.1, on the reverse strand, counting down.
GTCATGTTATTCTTCTCGCTCACAATGAAGACTTTGCTAAGTACCCGACATCTCTCGCAGCTGAGTTCACGCTCGCTCTGAAGATCTGACCTTTAATTGGTCCCGCACTCAGGCCTCCTTGAGGGTGGCACGCCGACGTCGAGAATAAACAACGATGGTGACGGCAATATCGACACGGCATGGCTGGGATGGCATGATGAGAGAAGTCGGCGCCGACCACGGTACATGCAGCCGCATACCAGCACAGGGATGGTATAGATGGAACCGGCCTTACAAGAAGGACAAGGACGTTGACGTTGGTATGATGCAGCGTGCGCAATGTACTGACAGCGAGGAGGACGTCGATGTGGTGGGACCCGGGGGTGTTGGCATGCCTGACCCCGCAGGCGTCTCACGACACCCACCACTAAACCCATGTCGGGGGTACGGGTCCTTAGCCGCAATGACGCCGACGACATCAACGTAGCAACATCAAGACCCACGTGCTCCCACTCAGGCTCTCACCGTGAGACTCGACTAGGTATCTGTACCCGCGCCAAAATTGTAGGTCCATGGCTCACTGCACCTTCCTCGGAGTCTCGCCCCTTCACGCAATGTGCAGAACGACAACATTGAAGAGCACTATCGACGTTAACACGATGGTTTCAACCCCCCTTTGGCAATGGCAAGCCTGTGCTGAACCATGCCAATAGTTTTTATTGGGTGTCAGCACAGAGAGGTCGAGACGTCGATGTCTAGACATTAGTTTGTTGTTACTATTTAGATGTACTTAGCAGTACCAAGTGGCGAAAGCGACGGGTAGCGGATAGTGATAATATGCATTGTGCATAGGGAGTACACAAACGATGTAAAACTAGGTCTCTACTTGAGAGGAATGAATCGAGACGAGTGCGTGGCACCGATCTAAGGGCCGTCTCGGTAAGGGTACTTGAAGCTATCACGGAAGAACGTACACCAGGACGACCGTGCTTCACCGGTCGGTATGAGCAGGAGAATTCAGCGAGATAGTGACCGGTCATCTCGGGCTTGATTTCCACCGAGTTAAAAACCTATGATAGCACGGTACGACAGGACATACTGCGAGCCAACTGGTCGATACGTACCTTGCCATTGTAGATACCGACTACACTGCCGATCATCTCGGGGACGATAATCATGTCTCGGAGATGAGTCTTGACAACGGCAGGTTTCTCATTTGGGGGAGCTTCCTTCTTAGCCTTGCGCAGTTTTTTGATGAGGCCCATTGGGCGGCGTTTGAGGCCACGGTTGAACTTGCGGCGGGCGCGAGCGTGGACGAGCTATGACAAGAGATGGAAAGTGTTCGGGGGGGCGAGAGATGTGCCACCTACGTTTATGAACTAGCAGACCAGAACCATGAAGGCCGATGTTTCGCAAATCGTGACACGCACCTCTTCGTTGCTCATGTCGAGGAGCTTGTCAAGCTCGACGCCACGGTATGAGAAGGTGCGGAACGTTCTCTTCTTCTTGAGTTCAGCGGCGAGAGCAGGGTCGGTGACTGCTGAATCGGCCTGCGGATGTCATGAACAGGGCAGCGCGGCCAGGGTCGAGAGGATTACCATGGTGTGTTGCAGACTGTCTTGTGACGGTCGAGGATATCGCGTGTTTGGCGGAGCATGATTCAGAATTTGGCAGCTGTGGCTGAACCTTGATTGTGAGGAACTGTACAGTACCCAGAACTCCCAGTGGAGGAAGACTATACACCATCATCGTCGGTTAGAATCCACAGGTCTTCCCTCGAGGATTAAAGGTGCGTTCTGCGAGGGGGCAGCGGTGGTGCGCGTGGCTCACCCGCATCTCAGCGATTTGTGGCTGCCCGTAGTCTTGCTCACACGTTCCAAACCAATCACCAAAGTGGGTGTTTTTCGGTATGGAGGAGGGATCTAATTTACAGTGTCGGTAGATGCGCCATCTCGCAGCATACCTCCTTCTCCAAATCGGCGGTAACGCCTCTCCTTCTGCGGGCGATGTCAAGAAAGTCCTCGATGCGGTTGGCATCGAGGCCGATGACGAGCGTCTCGAGAAACTGATCTCTGAGCTGGACGGCAAGGACGTCAACGCTGTACGTGGCATTGAATTTTCGATGTGATGGCCTGACTGGACGAGCTACATCCGTAGTTGATCGCTGAAGGGTCTGCCAAGCTCTCCTCGGTGCGTAAATGCGTCGCGTGCACAAGGATCACGGTAACGTGGGATAGCAGGTTCCTTCCGGTGGTGCTGCTGCCGCCGCTGCCGCACCGGCGGCCACAGGCGGAGGTGGTGCTGCGCCGGCGGCAGAGGAAGAGAAGGAAGAGAAAAAGGAGGAAAAGGTGAGTAGATGCCCGAGGTATAGCGTTACAGTGCTGACGTGTGTATACAGGAGGAGTCGGACGACGACATGGGCTTTGGTCTGTTCGACTGAGTACGGTACATCTCGATATTATTGTGTACGACTGTGCCCGGCGGTGAATGGCGTGTTGCCGTCGGTAAATGATTACGTGGTGTGGCGAAAGACGCCGAGCAGATGCCGCCGCGAAATGGACCAATTTGAATGCCCGGCTAAGATGCGGCGCCGCAATTAAGTCCGAAAATGAACATCATCAGAGGGCGAGCCGCCGGCCCTGCGACAGGGGATGCCGGGCGAGACAATCCGACCAAAGAGGAAATAAGTGAGCAGCGCGCTCGTCGCCGCACACCCCCACGACGGCGACCCGGCTGTCGTGTCCGTTTCGCCTTGCTTCGCTGAGCTGCGTCAGCCCTTGCCATCATCCCTCCTTTTAATATCTTGCCTCCGAATCTGCACTGTAGCTGAAATGAACGGCTGCGGAACAGTCCTTTCGCAACCAATCTGATTCTAAGCCCTCTCATTGGCTGACATCTCTAAGCGGTCCAAAGAAAGTATCTTACAGCATGACCTCTGACTGCCGTAGCCCGGCGGGAGGTCGGCGGCATGCCTCTACATCCCTAGGCTTTCACACCCGAACAGAACCGAGCTTCTCCTTCCCCCTCATGGACTCCTTCCCCCGTCCCCGAGATGTCCCTCTCCCGTCCGTCTCCTCTGTCTCTCCCGCCAACCCTGATGTCCCCCACCATCCCCCCGATCCCCAGCCCGACCTCGACAGGTCTGATCAAAACATCCCTGTTATGAAGGGTCCAAAACGCAAGCGCCTCGCAAAGGTACTTCTCCATCTCTGCCGGTCCCCGAGCTTTCCGTTCACTCTCACAAGGCATGTGATGCGTGTCACAAGAGTAAACGGCGTTGCGACGGAACGGGTACGTTCTCCATGCCTGCTGCCTTTGGATTATCCTGATGCGTATTACCTCCCAAGCACCGTGTAGCAACTGGTAAGTTGGGTGACATCACTCCGCAATCCCCGTCGATATTCCATCCCAGCTATTTCGCTTCCAAGAAGTGCACCTACACGGACGCCTCGGGAAAACCTGTTCCCGCTCCCAGACCGTTCACTTCAGATAGGCCAGAGAACTCCCCAGACGTCCGCAGTGGGCCCTGTCCACCATCTGTTGTAACCCGCTCGCCGTCCTTCAATCCCCTCTCAGCCAACGACATCGCCCTCTCTACAATGCCATCGTCAGATGATGATCGAGTGGCCAACTCCCGTACCAAGCGTCTGAGAATTAATATTGAGGCCACGCCGTCGGGGACTTCCCCGCGTTCTTTGGCGCCGCCATTGGCTCAGCAGGACAGAATCGTCGAGCGTGACCAGGCACTTACCAGAGAGCTTGTTCACCGTAAGTTTTCTTTATCGTTCTGTAGCGTTGTGTAAGACTGACTAACTATTTAGTCTTCTTTGCGTACCGACAGCCTCAGCGTATGATCATTCATCAGCCTTCCTTCTTAATGGCCCTAAGCCATGGCACTGTCCCTCAACACCTTCTTCTCGCGGTGTGCGCGGTTGCAGCCCCGTTGTCAAAGCAGCCTCGGTTGAGAACATCGCCTGCTCGATATGCCGGGGAAGTGTTCGCTCAAGAGGCAGTGTCACTCATGTTCGACAAGAACCACCAGTTGGTTTGCGAACATAATTTGGCTACTGCACAGGCACTTTTATTACTCCAGCTGCATGACAGAATGGGAAAGTCCCTCTGGGTCGGACAGCATCAGGGTGAGTACCATTGCTTCAGTTGCCAGGATCCATTGATCGATACCACGAAGAACTTGCATTGGAGATTGTCACCAAAATCGGAATTTTCGATTCCGACAGTACTGTCCTTACGCCGCACCCGTCACCTGAGTTAATCGACACCTCCATTGAGCGCGAGTGCGCGCGCCGTGTGTTTTGGCTTATTTTTATCTCGGATTGCTTCGGGTGGATGCTTTATCGACGAGGTCGTCTGGCTACTGACTCCCAGCTGAACCTTCGCCTTCCTATCGATGAAACAAACTTCGAGGTGTCTCCGTTGGCTGCAATTCCAGGTAATGACGGTACTTTTATGTTTTCTTCAGATTCGAGGTCAATGTTATGCAGAATTCATCACGAAACCGAGTCCATCATACAGTATGTGTTCGGAAAGTGGACAGCTGATACGGGTATTGTTGTTACACAATGAAGCAGAGAGGTTCGTGGACGAGTTGGACGGCAAGTCTCGAGTCTCTTCCCTGCACTACTGAGTCACACTAAACACGACACGTAGACTGCGAAAATGTGCGATATCCTGTTGACCAACTACAAGAACTAGAGACAAGAGTCGGTGTATGTCGTCGATTCCAGTACCGGTACGTTTACTGATGGCGTACCAGGCATGGGCAAACGCTCTTCCAGAATATATGCATTTCACTGACGACAGCCTGTGGGTGCACGTTGCCCAGTATGATACCGCATCAAACATGGGAGCGTGGTGCTTTTTTGTAATGCACGTTGTCCACTGCTCGTGCATGTTTGCTCTCAACTTGGTGTGTCTATGATACCTGTTGGTCTCCGGACCGTGAGGATAGCTTACTAGGCTTTATTCGGTAGGGGAGACAGCGATGTCGCCTGGAGATGCCTCTTGACCTTACGTGGGCACATGAGAGGATACTCAGGATTATTGAGGCTCTGGGCAAGAAAGCAAAATTAAGCGTCTTCCGTGAGTCACTTCGTTCGCCACTTTTTTGACGGTGACTCACATGCCAGACCATCAGTGGGAGTTGCAATATGGGTATTTGATCCGTTTTTCAGGCTGTGGCTGAAGCTCACTCGGGATGTAGCCCCTCTTCAAGTACGCTGATAGGCCGCCGAGCCAGGTGCTGTTAAACTGGTCTAATGAATTCGAGGAGATCTGGGGCGTACGCATTCAGGATCTGAGCCAACGTCAGATGAGTTACCGGCAACAACTGCGGACACAATTCGTGCTAGTCCCACCACCGCCACCCACTCACACGACCGGCATACCGAGTGGATCTGTATCCCCCGTGTCCCGGACGGGATCTGATGTGAGCACGCCGCTGGTGAGACAACAGCCGAATTACAACCCTCATGGCCGATCTCTCTCCCTCGTTTCTCAACCTGAGATTGGGGTCCAGGTCGGCCAAGAAGCTCGCGAGGAGGAAGTCCGAAACATGGTGAACGATGCTGACATCGACCCCGCACTTCAGGCTGTTTCCAATGCGCGACCGCAAGGACCATCGCAGCTGGCTGCTCCAGTACCTCCACCATCGCTGTCTTTGCCATCTCTGAAAGCCAGCGGGCTACTGGAATGGCCGCGTTCTGGCTCTACAGAGGCAAGCATGGTATCGCCTGGAGTGCAACCCGGTGGTAATTGGCAAGCGTCCGCTCAGCATTTCGCATCGTCCCGCCAGCCTCACGGTGATCAGGCATCATTCGACGATTCTCGACCTCCACTAGCCTCAGTCTCGTCAGGCATGCCTGTGGGGTTACCGTGGCTGGCTCAGGAGTCGTCGGTGTCAAGATCAAGCTAGGACAGCCCATATTTATTTGTCTAGATATGGACAAGTGAACTGTAATGGTGGCAGGTAAGGGTATTATTATACGCGATGTTGTAAAGCCAGGTCCGGGGCATGTAGTATGATCACTGGAGATTACAAGTGACGGCGTCACTGAGCTTCGGAACCCCCGAGCTTCTTGAGGTTGCGGTGCAGCTCGGGTTTGATGAGTACGACACGATCGAGGAGTTTCTTGATGACCGCATCTCTGTTGGTCTCGAAGGCGTCCGTGGTTGCCTGAAGCTGGGACTCTGTCTCCCTGTCCACAGCGGCCTGTGCGCTGGTCGTGTTGCCGGCGTGCTGCAAGCGCGATGAGCGCTGGGTGTTCGGCAAGAATGAAGGGGACGCACCGACGCCTCGAACGCCTTGAACTCTGATTCTTTCGCGTGTCTGTACTCGTCGATCTCTTTGGAGGCCTCGGAACGAGCGTCCTTGAGCCTCTGGACGCGATCTAGGCAAGAGAGATGAGATTGAGGCGGGGAGAAACGGAGGGTAGGGTACATTGCCGGGCTTGCTGTACGATCTTTGCGGCCTCCTTCTCTGCCTCGAGGAGGGTCTGTATGCCTTGGGAGGGCTGGGCTGCCTGGGGGTTAGGTTGATGAGCGGGTTGAGGAGTGGGGTCGGGTGAGGCACCTACCATGGGTGTGGTACTGGAGGGATGGTTTGAACTCCGACGTGGAGGGGACGAGTTGTAACATTTCGACGGTATGGCAGGGAATCCGATTGACCCGTTGCAAGCACTTTCAGCGGCGTTGGCGGTGACCGCCGACTCCAGGGAACAGGCGGATTTGCTCGCCGCTTTGCGTGAGTCGCTCGAGGCCCATCCCGCGCCGATTCCAATCCTCTGCACGACCCTCGTCAAAACCGTCTCGGGCCCGGGCGACTCTCTCCTCAAGAGATGGGTCCTCGACCTCGTCCACTTCGCCATCGCCCGCTCGTCTCTCCCCCACGACGTCCGCGCACAACGTCAGTAGCCGTCCTCTCACACAGCCCCGTCTTTCAATCTCCCCACAGTCGCGTCCCAGTCCCTCGAGACTCTGGCAAATCTCCTCCACGACCCAAATCCCCCCACCGTCAAGGTCGCCATCCAGTCCCTCTCCTCCGTCTATCCCCTCTTGTTTCGCTCCCTGTAAGCCGCCCCTCCTCGTCCTCGTGCGCCGTCCCTCACCCCTGCACAGCTGCACCAACCGCACCCATCGCCAACAGTGGGACATCCTCTCTCAGTCCAAAGCACGCATTCTCGACTTTGTTGCGTCGCCAACCGTGAACACCGGCGTCAAGCTTTCTGCCGTCAAGTTCATGCAACGCGTCATCCTCCTGCAGACGCGAGGAGTGTCCGACCCCAGGGTATGTTTCGAGAGTTGCTCCCCGGCCAGGCTAACCAGATAGGCAGCTTCAAAACAGGAGCGACCCAAGCGTAGCAAACGTCCCTGCCGACCACCCCTTCATCTCTGGCGCAGCTCTCGAGGCCGAAGGCATGAAGCTCTTGGAAAACGTAATCACCATTCTGTACACCAGCCAGTGAGCCTACCGTCGACCCGTCTTCTGCACAAGGGCCTTGACACCGTGGACAGAAATGTCGATATTCTGACGGCTATCTTGAACAGTTGGAGTAACTTGGTCAAACAGCGTCCTACGTTGGTGCAACTGGTCGTCTCCACGCTAGGGTCGTGGTCCCCCGCCCAACTCGCCGGGCTGTCAGCCTCTGCCGTGAAAAGCGTCGAGAAAAGCATCCGCGTACTGTTGGTACACATCTCCAGGTCGGTATTTCATCGCTGTCTTTGTTTTGCTGACATGCAAACGTTTCTCAGAGGGCCCCACGGCTCCGCGTTTGGCGCTCAGATCAACGAGGCGCTTTCCCAGCAAGCAGCGCGGATGGAGAGGGCCTCCGCAGAGGAGAAGGCGCGCAAGGCCGCTGTCGCAGCCACAGCGACTGAGGCTGTTAAAAAGCGGCCCCTACCTACCGGTCCAGCTACTGACCAACCCACCGACGCCAAACGTCTCAAGGTCGAGGTCGACAATGCTGCCGCCAACTCGGCGGCATTCCTTGCTTCGTTCGACTTTACGACGTTGCCTATCACTCTCGTTACAGATCTCATTGTCGCCAACCTACAAGGGTTTTCAGAGTCCACTCTACTTGGCCTCGTCCAGGCATATCGGCAAGGGAGAGCCCCACAGCCACTGGATGGTGTTGCGGACGAGGTCATGTCCAGCTCAGAAATATCTCCCGTCAAGGATGAGCCAGTGGATCCTCTCAAAATGGACATCGACGAAGAGGAGATGGAATACGAGCCAGATCGACTGAATGAAGCAGTGCGCGGGTTTCTTTTGACGCCTGAATCCTATTAAAATAACTCTCCAATAGCTTTCTGGAGGTGCCAAGGTTGCAGACGACGAGGATGCCGCCACCCAACTTCCTCAAGTCGCCTTTAGCCTGGACCTGTCCGATTTCAAGCTGCCACCACCAAGAGACCTTACAGAAGCTGACCGAGTTACCCTCATGCGCGGAGCCCTTGATCGTGTATGTGAAGGCGGAGCGGAACTGCGGGAAACATCATATGCGTTGTCCGCAGGCGCTCTGTCTGACGACATGTGGATGTTGCTCATCGTCCGCATGATAACCCGCGTCGCCGAACCCACTACGGACACACAAATTGAGGATGCTTCGAGCGGAGAGGAAGAGCGATTTACTGAAATTTCTTCGCGGCAAGACAAGCTACGGCAGGTTCTGTGCGACTACATCATGGTCGATTTCCCATCGAGGTAAGCGTTTCCACCGCTTGGGCGGTGGTTTGGTTCTCATGGGCTCATCCAGACTACGCCTCGCTACTGCTTGGATGAACGAAGAGTGGTATAATGATCGAATAAGAATGGGGAATGGCTCCAATTGGGTATGATCTCACCTTAGTGGAACCCGTCCGAGACCCTCACCCCCGTACAATCAGCGACCCAACTACGACTCCTGGCTGAACCAGATAGTCTCTTCATATCAGACCATCCTTGAGAGCAAAGCGGAAGGGAAACCTGACAGCAAAGACAAGGCGTTTGCGAAGTTCCTTCTGGACTTGCCCTCCATACCCTCCGATGTCTTGGATCTCTTGCGTGATCTCTCCGTCGACCCTGACAAGTGTGTCTCGTCCTTATTGCGGTGTGCGGGAATGCCGTGCTAATCCCTGGCGGTAGAATGCATGTAGGGTTTACGAGTCTTCGCGAGTTCGTCCTCGAGCGCCCCTCATTCCGAGCAGAAGCACTGCGTGTCCTGTTGGATCTGACGACACACCCAGGTGTGGCAATAATGGCAATGCTTAACTTCGACATTGACCGTAGGACAGAATCTGTTACGCGTCGTGCTGCGATCAATACCGTAAGGCGATGGGTAGCAGGCGTCGAACCCATGGATAGCATGATACGTGATTTCGCACTTCAAATTCTCCGTCGTTTACAACAACGTTCGCCAAAGGCCGCGAAAACGGCAGTTGCAAACGGGGACGAAGAGGACGAAAACATGGAGGATGGGCAGTTACCATCTGAAGAGCTCATGCAAACCCCCTATCTGTTGGAAGAGATTGAGTTGCCAGCTGACAAGTCTGTTGTGCTTCAGCATGTAGAACTACTTTTTGCCTTATCCATAAAAGTGCCCGAATTCTTGGACGAGTAAGTTCTATTTTCTGCATCTTGCGGCATTCGTTGACGCCGACTTCTTCTCAGAATATTCTCTGCTTACAGTCAAATGGACGTTTCCGTCCAAGAAGCAATCCAAGATTTGATCACTGCCCTTATCAAGTCGCTGGGATCAAGCAACGGCAAATTGCTCACGCTCATGCGGACCTGCCCTCCAGGCTCTGAATCGCTCGCGCTCAGGGTCTTGTCCATCTTCACGGAGCATGGCAGACCTAGCACGCAACTCGTCGCCCTAGTGAAGGGCCTTATTAGCGAGCGCGATCTCGATGCACGTTTTCTTATTCCGATCATTGCGGAGATGGACAAGGTAAGGCTTGCCAGCTATTCCTGTCTTCGACGCTAGTCTCAGCTAGGAATACTTCAGGCCGATATCCTTCGTTATCTGCCCCGGATTGTTTCGATACTCAACGGTCAGCAAGAACCGAAGAATTTGGTTCGTTCTGTATTTAGCTCCGTCGTTACCACCCCACCACAAACATTTGGGAGTGTCACTTCAAATCTCCCCCGTGTTCGGCAGAGCGAGTTGTTGACTCCTGCAGAGCTCATGGTCTTGCTGCATGAGTCCGAGAAAGAAATTGGGCTAAAGAGCGCCATCGAAGGTCCGTGTTCTAACGCCTTCCTGTTCATATAATCTAAAATCGTGACAGCCATCGGCATATGCTTCTCGATGACGGATGTTTTCCGTTCCGAGATTCTCGCTGTGGTGATGCAACAGATAGTCGATGAACCTGCGTTACCCGTCTTGTTCCTTCGAACGGTATGTTATATCCCAGGTGACCAATGCCGTTGGTCAACTCCAGTTAGGTGATCCAAGCAGTGACGACCTACAAGTCACTGGTGCCCTTCGTTTCGACCACTTTACTCTCTCGTTTGATCACCAAGAAAATATGGCAAAACCCTCACTTGTGGGAAGGATTCATCCGCTGCGCAAAGGTAATCGCGCCCGCGAGTTTTGGAGCACTCCTCCAGTTACCCAAGGAACAGCTTCGGGAGCTTGTGGACAAGCAGCCTAGCTTGAAATCGGGTCTGCGTGAGTATGTGACTAAAAAGGCGGGAAACAAGGCTCGTGTCGCCGGATACTTGGACATCTTTGGAGAAGACGACCACATGCCATCATCGGCACCATCGACGCCAATCGATCCTGTTCTCGCTGCGGCTTAAGTACGTGGACCTTGGGTTGTAATGATCATTAGGACGGGTATTTTATTTCCGTGGCTTGACGTCGTGTAGCGTTACAACCCGAAGTAGCTTATATCATTCCTGTGCAGGTTGTAATTTGACGAAATGCATATTCGTGAACTATAAATGACAGGCTTATAAGTATCTCGGAGGCAGTCCCCGAGGCACTCGACTCCGTGTTGATCCCGCACCGTGGTGACGCTGCTCTCAGCATACACTAGTCTAAGGCCCATCACATTGCCCTGCGCTTTGTGCACCGCTAGGGTGCTTTTATGATACGCGACAGCGTGTCGGCGGCGATTCATTAACGAGGCGGCGTCCTGCTGAAGTCTTCTTTCACTGCTTCGAACCATGGCGAATCCTTCCAGCAGCAGCTCTGATGGGCGCTCCTCATCGCCCATTGCCTCTGTCGCTTCCGAGACGCTGGATCGCGGTCGATCACGGGTGCGGCGACGCTCGAACCAGCACAGCGAGCCTCATAGCACGAGAAAAAGGTACTGCAGTTCGTTCATCGAGTCGATCGGTATTCTTCATTGCAGCACCTTCATAGAGGATACCACACTTTCATGTCTTCCTTCGGGAAGGTGTTCCACGTCGAGAAGCGTTGGAAGCTGGTGAGGGAGATGGGTTCGGGAGCTTACGGAGTGGTCGTGTGAGTCGCCCTCTTGCAGAGGGCGCGTGGACCACGCTCTCATTCATCAGTGCAGGTCGGCAGCGGACGAGATATCGCACGAAACGGTGGCCATCAAGCTGGTCACGCGCGTATTCGAGAAGGTTCAACTCGCGAAGCGCGCGCTCAGGGAGATCACTCTTCTGAGGCACTTTGCGAACCACGAGAACATCACTGGGCTAATCGACGTGGACGCCATATCGCCAGATTTCCAAGAGATGTGCGTCGTTTTTGTCGTTGTCCGGGTCGCCGCCTTCCGCTCAACTGTTTACGTACAGATACATTTTCATGGAGGTGAGTCCTGCTGTCACCGCAGTGGCGTTGGCACGTTGACCTGCAATCCGATAGCCGATGGAAGGTTTGTCGTGTCTGTAAATCGATGCAGAGGGTTCGTTACTGACCGTTCGCAGCCGATCTACACCAAATCATCAAGTCAGGACAGACACTCACTAACGAACACGTGCAGTACTTTCTTTACCAGATCCTTCGAGGTAATTGTCTCTTACTTGGCACGCTTGTATGTCGCATGTCGAACGTTGCTCGCACAGGAATGAAATACATTCATTCGGGATCGGTGATACACCGAGACCTGAAACCCGGGAACCTGCTCGTCAACTCAGATTGCGAGCTGAAGATTTGTGACTTTGGTTTGAGTCGAGGATTTGACGCTACCCCAGATGAGCATACCAGCGGACACCTTACTGAATATGTTGCGACGCGATGGTACAGGGCACCGGAAATCATGCTTGCTTTCAGGTAACGTCATGACGGCTGTGCCTGGTTTGTGCCTGACTCGTACCACCCAGAGGATATACCACAGCTAGTCAGTGAACAAGCTGACATTCGTCTGGAAACATGAAAATGCTGAAATAACGAGACAACAGTCGACGTTTGGTCCATAGGATGCATTTTCGCTGAACTGCTCCTCGGGAGACCAGTATTTAAAGGGAAAGAGTGAGTTTATTTGATCCATTCGCCACGACGTTCTGATGACTATGCCATCAGCTATGGTCGGTTCTGCGCAGATCGCTCTTTCGTCTGGAAATCTGACCGCCTCCAGTGGATCAACTCAACAAAATTCTTGATGTGCTAGGCACTCCGGACGAAGTCGTCGTCAGTCGAATAGGCAGTGAAAAGGTACTCGATTAGTAGCAGGCCGAGCGACAGTTTTCTGACGGATAACAGGCGCAGGCTTACGTTCGGTCCCTGCCTATTAAACGGGCCGTTCCTCTCAGAAAGCTATTGCCAACCGTAGATAACCAAGGCAAGTCCTGAAGCTCTTTTCCCTCCTCGACCTAATCATTCTGCCAAAGCTCTTGACTTGTTAGAGAAGATGATCACATTTGACCCCTCGACCCGCATCAATGTTCGTGACGCCCTTTCACATCCATGGCTTGCAGCATACCACGAGGAATCTGACGAGCCAGATTGCCCGACAAAGTTTGAAAGGTGGAGAGACATCGAGAAACTCCAGACGCTCGACGAATTTAGAGACGCGCTATGGAAGGAAATCGAGGATTATAGAATGGAGGTGCGAGGACTGAAACCGGCAACTACTCCCTTTCCAAGCATGGCAGAGAAGGATCAGGTCCAATCCTCACCAAGCCTATCACCGGCAAAGCCAATGAGATCACCTACGATGGAGAGAGACAACAAGTTCCTGGATGCGTCATTGCCTCGGATGAGCAGTCCCGTGCAAGAACAAGACCAAGACCATGTGGATACCCTCGCCCCTCCAACTATCACAGCCTCGGAGACCTTTCATGATACAGAACCGACTGACCCCTTGGTCACTTATGCTCGAAGGTCCAGCATCGTACCGCCTGCTCGACACTCTACTTCCCCGATGACTTCCACGGTATCACATCCTCTACCCGCGGGTGCGGATGGTCTTCCCTCTACTAACGGGATAGAGTTCCCAAGCGACAAGTACGTCGTGCCTGCAAGGTCGAGGGCCGCGTCCGCCACCGGGGGTGATGTCGCGCTACGCAAACTACTACGAACCCTTTCCACTGTTTCCATACACGAGAGCGTGGAAGGGCTGCCTGGAGGTCTGGCAGGCGTTGCGCCCATCGGGAGGTATATCACGGACCAAGAGTCGGAGGCGGATGCACCGACGAGTGAAATGCCGATCGAGTTTGCGGGAAAGAGAGGCCACGATATTGGGAGGAGTTGAATCTTGGACTTGTCAGAGGCATTCATGTATCATCAGAATGTCGCTCATAAGTACGCAATAGATATATGTTTTGTACAAGCGAGGGGAGAGGGATACAGTAGGGAGTGGATGGAGTGTGCTGGTTCACTTGTCACCCAGTAGATGTTTGATTCCTATGGAAGAGGATGAGTAAATGTGTCCATCATCAATATCTGCCAGAGACGATAAAGGACGCACTGTCGATGATGCTCAGATATGCTATCGAGGCAGGACTATCTGGGCACTCATCCAAGAAACTGACGCCATAATCTGCACTTTTGCCGATACGAGGATCCAGAGGTATCTTTCCCAACAACTCCACCGCAGTCTCCTTAGCCAGCCTCTCCGCACCTCCCGTACTCGGCCTGAATATCTGACTCGTCGTCTTGCAGTTGGGGCAGACGAAACCCGACATATTTTCAACCAACCCAAGGATGGGGAGACCAACTTTGCGGCAAAAGTCTATCTCTTTACGCACGTCTTGCAGGGCCACTTCCTGTGGTGTCGTGATGAGCACGACTCCATCGATACCGCTCTCTTTGAGGTATTGGACGACGCTTAGGTGCTCGTCTGACGTGCCCGGAGGGGTGTCGATGACGAGGTAATCCAGGTCACCCCAATCGACGTCCTTGAGGAACTGAGCGATGAGGCCGTTTTTCTTTGGTCCCCTCCACATGACAGCATCACGGGAAGACGGTAGCATGAACCCGACGGACATGACGCCAAGGTTGTCTTGCACGTACACCGGTGACCACCCAGAGGACGACGAATGGACCTGCTCGGAAGCGATACCGAGGATGGTGGGGATGGAAGGCCCACAGATGTCGACGTCCATGATTCCGGTTTGCACTCGATCGTCTGCGGCAAACGCCCACCCGAGCTGAGCGGTGAAGGTGGACTTTCCGACGCCGCCCTTTCCGGAGAGAACGAGGATCTTGCGCTTGACTGAACGGATGCGCTCGCGGATGAAGGGCAGGGCAGGATCAGGACCATTCGGTGCGTTGGAGGCACAGATCTGCTGGTTCGGACAGCCCTCGCAGGCATCCGCTTTGCCAGCGAACTCGGTCTCTGGGCCCTAAGTGGATGTGAGGAAAAGACGACAGGACGGACGATGAAGGCGTTACTGGACAATGTTCTGGCGCGTTGGAGGGGATGGCGAGCGGATCTGGAACCAGACGGTCGAGCATGATCGATGTATGACGGGCTAAACTTGCTTCCGCCTGAAACGAACTGCTGACCTCGGAAACAGCCGAGTGGACTGACATCGGACGTTTCGTTGCGTCCACACGACAACAACTTCCTAGTCGATCGACGGGTCGAAAAAGACCGAGCGGCAACAGTCGTTATGTTTCAAAATATACTTACACTAGCAACTCCTCGGAATCTGAGAGGTAGGCTCTAACAACGTGCATTCACATCCCCCACAAATCTGACATGGCAGATATCCTTGGGCGGATCACTTATTTGACCGCAATCCACGTCATCATCGGCGCGCCTACAATGGTCCTTCCGTTGTTTCCAAGCGATCATGCCACTACCCAGCATGGTTCTCTGTGCCTTACCGCCTGACACGAATAGGTACCTTGCGCCGACGGCACTTCAAGATCTGGATGCTACGACGGTGCTGCTAGAGAGTTCAACCAGAGATCGCTTAGAGATGCGTGTTGACTGAGTCTCGAATCAATGAACCCCTCGCGAGAAAGAAACATTTAGCTAGGAAAAGAAGTTGTCCGACGGCGCCAAAGCAGGATCAACCGTACTTGTCACGTTGCATCACTCCTTGGGACCCATCAAGCCGAAACGGTGTCCCTTTTTTATTGTGTCTGGCCAGCGCCAAACGTGAGTGTATGGTGATGACGCGTTAACTGAGGCGCCACCGTACGGCGGCGGAATCGCTGAACTAGCTCACTGCTCGCCATGTTCGACGGGGGTGGAACGCAAACTGGGGTGCCAGCAACCCGCCTCAAAGCACGGCGCTGTCAAATATCTCCGATGCTATAACGAGGCAAACCTAATGAGGCCAAGGCCTACCACGCATCATAACTTCGAAGCACTTGCGTGCGAAGGCTCGCTAGGATCAAAAGATTGGCGTGTGGGTAGTTCGTCAGTCTTGGCCGTTCAAAAACCGACCCCCCCTTCACCAGCAGTATTAGTTTTGCCTCCCTCCAGTCGAGTTTTCGACTGCCTTCTGGACCCTTCGACTGCTCTCTGGACTCTTCGACCGTTCAAGTATCCCACCCTCTGCATTTTCCCTCGATGTCTTGCAAACAAGCCCCGTTCTCCATAGACTTCATCATTGTTGGTGCAGGTTCGTAATGTAATCCAGGAAGCCTCATCTCCGGCTCAATTTTCGGGTCCGCAAGGTGTCTCTGGTCTTGCCGCAGCTCTCAGACTGCGCCAGTCCGGTCATAGAGTCACAGTAATCGAAAAAGGAGCTGGTCCTAGTGAGGTTTGTTCGACTCATCGTCTTTGATCGCGCTTCTCCGTCTTACGATCGTGCTGTTTGTGCCTCAGAGAAAAGGTGGCGCTCATCTTCCACCGAATGCGACCAAGCTTCTTATGGAATGGGGTTTTGCAAAGCAACTAAAAAGATATGGGCTGCCCGTACGAGCGAGCAAGTTCCTCTCAGGTGAGCGCCCTCTCATCTGCAGTTGCACCACTAAGCCACAAGTAAAACATGCCGTTCACAGCCGATGATGGTCACGAGGTTGGTTGCCTGGAATGGCGGGAAGACGTGCTACAAGAGTCTGGCGCCGATTATCTCGTGATACAGGTTAGCTACCGTGCTGAGCGACGGCGACCCGCATGCTGAATCAATGCACAGTATCGGGATTTGTGCCAAATCCTGCTCGATGCAGGGAGGAACGCAGGAGTGCGCTACGAGTTTCAGCTCGCTGTGTCTTCCGTTCAGCCCGATCCAAGGCGTCCCCGTGTTATCTTGTCCGATGGTCGCACGATGGCCGCCCACGTAATCATCGGCGCGGACGGCCCACGGAGCGTTGTGAGGGAATCGATCAACGGGCCGACAGAAGAGACATTGGAAGGTCACTGTGTTTACGTGTAAGCCCATATATTTTCCCAGAAAACAACCAGCGCCAATTATAGACAGTGCCTCATTTCCCCGAGATCGGTTGAAAGATGATTCGGAACTGCATCAGCTCACGACCTATAGACCGGAAAGTCCCGATGTAGGCAACATTACCTTAATTTTCGCTCGCAGGGTTCTTAACTTTGGACAGTATTTGATATGGACAGGCGATAGCCGCCACGTAGTTTCACTCACGACTGTACGCTCGTCTCCATGAGTAGATCGCTTGCTCTCATTTGTTGAACGTCGCTATGCCCCAGGATCAGGGAAAGACATGCTCCATCCTGGCATTCTTACCAGAGGTGGACACCGAGGGTCATCTAGGGGACGACGTTACCTTTGACGGTGCGCCAGTCACATGGGACAAGCTAAATATCCAGTGTGAACCCAGGTAAGCATGCTACCCAGACTTGTTCTGGACGTGACGTATAACTACTCCCTAGACTACGACGTTTGTTGAGTCGCGCCCCCACGTACACGCGCAAACGGATGTACCATCGTGACTTCGCAGAGGATTGGGTAGACAAGCACGGAAGACTGATCCTCATGAGCGAGGCTGCGTTTCCTGTATGGGTGAGACTTCCAGCTGTCCCCCAGAGAAGACGACGCTGATCCGGCCTCCCAGCCGTTCTGTATACAGAGCTGTAGCATGCCGATCGAGGACGCTGGCGTGTTGACGACGTTGTTCACGTACCTCAAGTCTGATGAACACATAGCCTACCTCGCATACGCCTTCCAGGAAGTACGTGAACCTCGGGTTCGATCCATATTTTCCAAGGAAACAAGGGCTCTCGGCACCGTCTGGGTTCCTCCCGGCCCTGCAAGGGAGGCGCGTGATGAAGCCCTGGGGAAGATGCTGTTGGAAGGCCACAAGGGGTGGGACGAAAACAGACTACGCTGGCAATGGGACGAAATCTGCGACGTCTTTGCATATCATGGTAGAGAGGCAGCTGAGGATTGGTGGGTGATGTGGGGAGCTCTGAGGGAGAGGAGCGAACAACTGAATGGGTTCCATTAAACCCCTGACACGACGGACAACATATCTGTATGTACATACCTTTTTTCACAGCTGACCTGCGTTCATGGACAGTGTAGACAGTTAAATAGCTGTGTCATCGTCCATGATTTGCAGGAATTGTAGATGTAGGCAGCATCGGGTTTTCGCTTGCTCCTTGGTGTCTCAACTTGCCGTAGAAGAGTGTTCCGGTCCCAATCAGGATTCGCGTAGCCCTCGCATAAGTCTCAAAAACATAATGTGATATACTCTGGTTTGCAGCCCGACACTCACATTGACGTCTCTAATAGGCGAAATGGTAATACGGATATGTATACTGCGGGAAAGGGGCGCATGCGGACTAGTAGGTACCATACTGCTCATTAGACCCGGGAGACTGTGCAACTCTATAGAAATCCGTCCGTCATTCACGTATAGCGACTTCTACACGGCACGTCAGCTACGAATCGGCGAGGAAGGCGGAGAAACTCACTAAAGAACTCGTATGAAAGCCAACATAGGGCATTGCTGGGCATGTGCGTCAACACGCGCGGCGAGATCCCTCGTCCAAACCCTTTGATGCCGTCCCGTTTCCAAATGACTCTAAAGGCGTCCATCATCCCGCCCAGTCTCCGGATTTCAGGGTCTTGTGATGTACCACGCGTTTGCAGGAGCGTCTTGGCTACATCGAGTGGCGTCGTCACGCCAGCAGCGACGCCACCTGCCAGGCCACCTGCGATCATGTGCGACACGGGAGAGTACTCCCCTTTAGGATTCAGCACCCTTTTTATTTGCTCATAAACGGTGAATTGCACCGCCGTGAATGGGATTGACATCATCAAGGTTGTCGGATATGACACATAGAAAGCGCCGGGACCTTCAGTGTGATAGACCACTCGCATCGCAGTGAAGACGGATCGGAACTCAGATTGATGTACCTGCATCCGTTGTTTGATGACTGTAAGGTGTTGGATGGACAATCACCAAAGGCAACGAGAGAGCACTCACCGTCGAACGGGTTCATCAACGCATCGCTCGCAATCGTGGCGGATGCGCCGGCCAGAGCTGTCATGGAAATGTGAGGGATCGTCGACGAACAAAACCTGAACATACGTACACGTCGCCAGCCACTGATTTCCTGCTCTATTGCCACCTACGAGCTCCTTCACCGCCTCGTATGTTCCGAAATGCACTGCATGAGCAGGGCCAGCGCCCAATATCACCGAGGACACGCCACGCCATAGTGCGCGGATGCCCTCCGTTGAAGATATTCGGGTGAACGCATTTCCAATACCAGTGTACACCGCCGCCTGCGAGGAGGCGAAAACTTGCATCCGCGTCTGAGCAAGGAGCGCGTGAGCACGGACGACGTAGAGCACCGGGGACTGTGCACTCGCCTTGATGCTGTCTACGGGAAACATGACGGCGTGTTCTGTTATGCCTGCCTGTGGACGAGTTGAGCGTCTAGCCATGCTGGCAGCTGCCACGACCGGTGACGACTCACCAAGGCACCGGCCAACATGTTGACCTGGTGGCGAGGCGTGAATGAGCGAGGTGCTCGCGCACGACAAACGAGAGACGCACCGTAAGCCCTGCATTGGACGGCAATGCTTCGTAGTCGACCTCCTCCGCCATGAGTTTTTAGACCGGCTGGCAAAGCTCGTACGCGCACGAACGCGACTGAGAGTAGAAGCGAAGAGCGAACCCGTGGCTCAGGGTGGATGAAAGAAGCAAGTTTTTGGTCCACAACACGGGTGTAGTACGATAGAGTACTAGACAGACCTGGCTCGCGAGAAGGAGGAGGAAGAGACGGGTATGCGAAAAAAAAAGTGCCCCGGCGTCCAAGCGGAGCGATAGACCGCACTTGGCCGTATTTCTCGACAAACTCAGGTTCCAGCCGATAGCCCCGTCACGGACATCCCATCCACACCCGTCATCCGAGCACACTGCAAATGACACTCGAAGTCTCTGGCTCGCGTAGCAATATTTATACCATTTCCGTAGGACATACACGACATTCTATAAAAAAATCATCTTCAAGTCGCCCCGATCAGTTTGATCTTGTCCTCTGCAGCTAGCCT
The DNA here is from genome assembly GCA_038090115.1 of Strobilomyces echinocephalus. Taxonomy (NCBI): domain Eukaryota; kingdom Fungi; phylum Basidiomycota; class Agaricomycetes; order Boletales; family Boletaceae; genus Strobilomyces; species Strobilomyces echinocephalus. The sequence goes on along the minus strand of JBBPMC010000007.1, from coordinate 7,966 downwards.
GTCGTGTTCTTCGATGTCTCTGTGGGAACGAATTCATTATAGTATACCCGACGGAGAGGCGGAAAAAACAGGGCACTCACATAGCTTCCCATGGATAGTCCAGCCTGGAAAGAAACGCGGCCAGGAGAACATTTCAATGTTTGATCAGAACTCATCGCCAAGCCTGTCACACCGCATCTAACTTACCACACGTCACCCACCTCCGCGCCAACAAAGTACCTGATGGGAAAATCGCCTCAATCAGCATATGAAGCCGAATTGAATATCTCAAGAATTCACGGGACATCTGGTGGCAGCTGCCCAAGCTTCGGCTTCTGCTTGTTGTGCACGACAAATATTGCGAACTCGGTGCGATTCGCTTCGCGTTCAGATTCTGGAAGTGCTTGCAGCTCCTTCTCGACATCCTTTCGGAGCTCCGAAAGGGCATATCTATGGGTTGACATCAGAGCGTCGGCCGAAAATCCATCCGATATCCCGCACTGGAGAGTTTTCCGTGTGTCATCGACTTCATCCTGCGATTTCGAGTTGATCGGTAATCAGATAACGGGCTCCGAAGACCGATCACTCACGACAATGACGACTCTTCGACCCAACAAGGTCTGGCCAGCATTAGGGCCACTGTTAACCCGAAATGTGCGACATTTCTTGATCGAACATGAAATCACTTACAGCCACTGGGTTCGGACGACCTCATTGCCTATCTGTTCGGCGGTTGTTCCTGGCAGGGCTTCGTAGAGCGAAAGGCCGATGGCTTGAATGGGTATATTTCTTTTCGTCGACGAGTCTTTTAGGAAGGTGCGCTGCATTTGGAACCACAGTCTGATACCGATCGATTGTGGGGGGAAATGGAGGTCACGAGTCGTGACGATGACCTTACCAATACTCTAGCGGGAAAAAAGCCACTAAAACGAAGACTTGTCAAGGTTGTTTTGATGGTAGAACAAACGTTAGACAGACCCTCCTCCTGGGTGACGATCGATCAGCCTCGATGTTGCTCGTCGGTCGAAAAGTACGCACCGATCGCAACGAATAAATTCGGGTCGAACGCTGCGATATTTCCAGCACTGGCCCTTATCAGCTTGTGGATGTCGTTGTAGGTCGCATGGAGGTGCTGGATCTCGCCCATCGGAGTGAAGTGGGTGCCGGTGAGATACGGTCCGTGCTGGATCAGTTTACACGACACGTGACCGAGGCGATTCTGTTCCGGTCGACCATGGCGGACAATGGCGAACCGTCCGCGCCAAAGGCCATCGCCAGCCTGGCAAAGAAACCGTCGGACGTGACCAGGCAGGGGACACAGAAGCTCAAGTTCGTCCCCACCCTTCCGGCGCGAAGGAAGAAAGAGTACGCGATAGCAGCAACTGATCGTCGCGTTCTGTTCTCATGCGGTAGACCTACAGAGAAGTAAAGCAGGTATGTAGCGTTCCGGTCGCCCTCGCGCCCTCACGAACGGTTTCCCTAGGAAGCACCACAACCATCTGCTCCGCCGCCAGAAAGGGGAAATGACAGAAGACGCGGTAGGGGGAGAGGCCGGGGAGCGGAAGGCAGAGGGGCCGCACAGTCGTCCGCTCGACCGCCTCCGGTTGAAATGACTGCTAGCGGTCCCTTTGCGATGGGTCCTGCTCTCGCAGGCACCTCCGCTCGGCGTAGTGCTCCAAGGTCAAACTTTACGCCCATCGTTCCACAAGGGCATGCAATGGGATCCGCTTTGGGTGCCAACCTGTCAAATTCGGCGGCCCCGACGTTGAAGCAGGACAAGCTGCGCGAAAACCCACTTGTCGACACCGTCGGGACACCAAAGAACGAGAGCGACGAGGAGGCTTACTCTGAACCGGACGAGGGTGTCGAGATTATCGACATGGAAAACGTACGACAATTGGATTGGATGGCACCCGAAACCCTCCAAAGAGAACGACGGGACCGAAGAAAAAGACGTGGAATGAAATCGGACATGGAAGGGCCTTCCTTGTCATCGCATTCAAAGGACCACGGTGACTCCTTTCATCTCTTTCGCCGGACCATATCAATGAATCGCAGGGCCGTCTGTTGAAAATGTAGACCCTTTAAACGCACTTGATCTGAGCGAAAGCGAAGAGGAAGAAGAGCTCGAGGATCTTATGGAAGACTTTACGTTCCAAACCGATGTGTCCGAGGTAAGCACCTCCCTTGCAATCACGAACCACGAATGCCGAGAACGACTATTCCAGCAGGGGATTCGCCAAGAGCGGCTGTACTTTTTCCAATTTCCGGAACCATTCCCAACATTCGTGTCCACTTCTGTGCCAGACACAGAATTCTCAAGGGGAATGGATGTAGACATGCCAGCTCCTGGTCCGTCTACCCTGAAGCGCAAAGTCTCTTTTGCTGCAGATACCAAGGGACCAGCATCTGCGACAGGATCCACAACACCAGCCACCCAAGTTAACCCAGAGGCAACGAAAGAAACAGCAAAGGTAGACGGCGTGATTGGCCAAGTCGAGGTCTATCGCAGTGGCATGGTGAAAATGCGCCTGGGTAATGGAATCGTCCTGAACGTGAGTCTCATATTTTCTCCGTGACCTGTGCCAATATCTGTTGCAGGTGTCAGAGGGCACACGGCCGACGTTCCTCCAGCAGGCGGTCCACTTGGACATGGAAAACAAGAAGCTCGAGGTGCTGGGCGAGATCAACAAGAGATTCATGGTGTCGCCGGATCTTGACACCCTCTTAACCGCCATGGAGGTCGCAGATGCCGCTGACAGCGACATGACATTCGACGACGCTGGTCTCATCAAGATGGATATTTTGTAATGAGACGACAGCATAAACGTTGAGACTATGGACGTGTATTCGTAGATAAAATAGATGACAGTGCCTAGAGCAAAAACGGGGTCAGCGAGTTGAAAACGGAGGGGAAGAAAAGTCAGAAAAAGCGGTGGATTGACCACCGAAGGTAGCTGAGATGGTTTTTCTGCAGTGCAGGACGACACCTGCGTAAAGCCAAATGCCTCAAACATCACGGACGACGGAGACGCAGAGCAGAGAGAGACTCACCGGGATGGGGGCGGGAGGAAGAAACGAACGGAATTTATAGGATTCCGAATTCAACTCCGACGACTGGCACGGTCATGTCGACGTATTCGGCCTCGCCCACTCCCCAGCCCCAGCCCCAACCTCAGCCGTCTGCCGCGCCCCCTCCGCCCCAGTCGCGCCAGGCGGCAGAAGAGGCGCGCAAGGACCGCACTCTGGCAGAGTTCCTCCTCATGCTCGACGAATACGAACCCCTCGTACGTTCAATCTCGCCGCTCGTCCCTCGTGCTCACCCCCGTCCCAGATCCCCAACGAGGTCACCGATTACTATCTCCAGCGAGTCGGCTTCGATTGCGAAGACGTCCGTTTGTGCGTAGACGCCTCGTGCCAACGCCCGTGACGCCCTCATGTCCGCTCTACCTCGCAGGAAACGCCTCCTTTCCCTCGCCGCTCAAAAGTTCGTGTCCGACATCGCCTCGGACGCGTACCAACATGCGCGCATACGCACCAACGCAGCCGGTGGTCGAGCCCGCGCCGCGGGTCCTGGCGCTGCCAAGGTTTGTCATCGCACGTCGTAGGCGAGTTCCTGACGTCGACGTGTCCACAGGACAAGACGAGGACGACATTGACCATGGACGACCTGAGCGCAGCGCTCACCGAGTATGGCATCAACGCCCGAAAACCCGAGTTCTACCTCTAGACTGTAGCTTTCCCCGTGTACCTTCTGCTTGTCCTAATAGACGGCTGCTCACGGGTGCCACGAGCTACATTGGTCCGCGATGGTCACCTTTGCACTGACGCTGCCTTCAAGCAGAAGCTAGGAGAAACTGGATGAACTCCTTTTCCGGATCATGCTCTAGTACTTGTAGGGCATATAATCACCAACCGGTGAGAACGGGTCGTCTACGCGTTCACCTCGCGAAATGCCAGGGCGAAACATACTTCCCGCCAGGGCGACCATAGTTACCGCATTTCAGAACGCAAGTCCGAGACTCGGATCTTACGACAGATACTTGATGTCCGCCTGAGGCGAAACTCAACAGGGACGACCAAGGGAACGAAATCCACGTATATGACCATCGGGTTAATCGAATTCGTCCGCCGCAGCCCGTGAGGCACGCAGGATCACCGATGCGGCGCGCACGGCACGAATAAACCGATGATGTGCCTCGACTTTAAGTTAATTGCGACAGAGCTAGGGGCTCGAATCGGCAAACTGGTAGTGTCGGACCACCACGACGATGAAATTAACGGGCTTAACACCGTACCCTTTCTAGACATGGGTCTTGTATAGCCCGCGCAATATGTTATCCACGTCCGACAAGGTCGCCTCTTTGCGAGACACCTCCAGGTACGCCTCTTCGTCATCGACGGGATCGGCGACCCGTGAGGCCACGTGCCAGTGTTGGGGATGCAAGCCCCTGGAGAACACCTCGATCACCGCCGGTTCTCTGCAGCACAGTTACACGTCGGTACGAGCTGGACGGGGATGTCCTCACCTGTCCAGCAGACCTTTAGCCTCGAATAAGTGGTCCGAGTCAAGGGATGCCTCGCTCGCGGTTACATAGTCCCCGGTCTTGAGGATGCGACCGTCCTTGGGTTGGAGGATCTTCGTCACCGACGGGAGCGACGCGTCCATGTTGCTATACATCCCATGAACCAGTGTACATCGATCTCGAGTGGCTGCACCTACCGCTGGACGTCCTCGAGGACGATCTGGTCAACGTCTTCAAGTAAACGCAGGGTCGGTTCCACCCAAACATGCACGTCGTCCGAGTCGACGCCGAGTAGCGCAACAGCGTACGCATCGCGCTGAGAAACGAGCTGAATATCTCCCCATGCAACGATGCCGTCTATGCTGACCTTGAGTAGGTACACCCTCACCCGACGCGTGTCCAGCGGCTCGTCGTCACTGGGGCCAAAAAACACATCCGTCCACGTGAACCGCGGCTTTTCGCCGCAGATGGTCGCCGAAGCGTCGAACCCGTTCACCGAGGTCCCTGACGAATCAAAACCTGGCGAAGGCACTCTCGATGGGCGGGGCGTATCCGATTCCGAGGCGTCAGACTCCACGTGTTTCTCGTGACCGTCGACCGTACAAGGCTTCTCCACGGGAAAACCAAACGAATGGTCAGACGCAATGGCGTCCTCCAGCGCGCTTTGATCGACCTGCGCCTCAGCGCGTGCGGACAAACGAGACGAGACGACGTCGTCGCCTGCGTCTGCAGTCGTCCCTTTGGCAGCTCTCCCAAACGACGGCCAACCCCATTTCCTCACGTCCATGCGCATGCTTATGCCAGCGCCAAGAAAACCACCCGGGGGAGGTGGCTCCGTATTTGATGCTGTCGATCCGTCGTCGTGATCTATGCGGCTTGGGCCGTCCGGTTGTTCTGACTGGCTCGCCGAGGCGGTGAGCGTGGCGGGTCCAGAAGGTTGAATGAGGTGGTTCATCAAATGTCGTGCTAATGCAGTGGGGTATCGTGAGCTTCTATATCTGCTGGAAGGAGCGACATGGCGTTGCGTCAATACAAGTGGAGCGACTCCTTCGGGTATCTGTGATGAGAAAGCGTCGATGGCAGGGAGGATTGATTGATATGATGGATGGAGAGGTAAACCTGCAAAAGGAGTCAGGTGAACAAACTGCTTTGTGGGCAAGGCATATATCGATGCACGCACCGAGGTCTGTGCAGAGGCTGCAATCCTTGCCTAGATCCCATGTCCACGCCCAGACGGTAAAGAACCGCTCGAGCTGTAGCTCTAACGCCTGTTGTCCCAACGAAGACAATATCGAAGAAAACGAACCGTGCGTCAACTGGGAGTTTCGCGTCCATCAACGCCCAGTGGACCCAGAAACGTGCAGCGTACCGACCTTGAACTCTTCGTACCCTCGCAGAAGGTGGGCCCGTATCGCGGCGTCGTGCAGCGTGCCGTCGTGGTATTCCAACAGCGGCGCTTGACTCAGTTCCTCCTCTTTGGCCTTGCCCTTGCCTTTATTCCCCGTCTTGGGCTTGCCGCTCTGCACACGCGGCGTCTTGGCGAGTTCGATAGCCTGAACGACCCTCAGCTCGAGTGAACACGCCGACCCTAGGGGGAGGGCACCACGACGACCGCTCCGCTCACCACGTGCATCCAATAGTGGGGCTCCGGGCTCGCCGTGACCATCCGCCTCGACTGCGCGTGCACGCTCTGACACGGATCCGTCGTCGCATGGAAGATCCTGGCGGGGGAAGAAAGCGCGGGGCGTTTCAGTGCTGCACACGGGACCGTCGGTTTACCCTCACTCTGCAAAGTTTACTAGCGCTTTCGCGAGCCCCACTTGTCTCAGCATCCTGTCGCGCGACACGGCACGGTCGCGGGAAGTGTAGAATAGAATGTGGGCCTGTTCTTCTGCATCCTCGTCGTCGTCATGTGTCACTGAGGTGTCTGGTCGAAGGGTAGGATTGTAAATGGCAAAGTATAGCAGAGATGGAGGGATTCTGCTCATGTGGAAACAAGTCAAGGCACTCGACATTCATATATCCATTACCCTCAGGTCGGCACCTACCCCAAGTCGGCACCCTATCAAATACACAACACTTCCATTATTTTACTACACAGCACTTCGCATTTTTGAATAATCTACTTGTATACTCCAAGTTGAATGAGCGAAAATGGTTGAATGGTTCTCGAGATCGAGAGGATGGGTCGTCACTGTCGCATGTTAGCGGTGTGACAATATGTGACTTTGTGACTGCCAACGTGAGGGATTATCGTAAAGCCCGAAGGCAGAGGTCTCTAGCCGGAACATACAATACGTGATTATGCGGGTAGATTATACACTTGTTGATCTCTAAGGTCCTGGTATCTCATCGTTGTCCATGACTTCGTTCTTCTGCGAGTTTACGTCGGAAAACGGGTTGGAATCGGAGTCAATCGGCGAAGGTGATGAGGAGGACATGACCTGCCACTCTCCCTCCGTGAGTTGAATGGGACTCCCTTCAAGTCCGCGCAGATCTCCAGTGTCGTCGTCGTCAGCCTCGACTTCGTTTGACGACGTAGGTGATGCTTTCAAAGAGTGGAAGCGGAACGTCTGCTCTGAATCGTCCTCCGTGAGAAGTGAATTCAGACCAGCGCTGGAGACGGGCAGATCGCGCTGAGATTGTTCGAGATCTGGCAGTTCATCGAGAGGTGGAGGGGAAGACGATGGCGTCGACCTGTTGCGAGAGCGTGGAGTCCGCCAACCGCTATCTTGTGGTTTCTGAGGAAACACAAAAGCAGGTGCGACGGTTTCGTTAGGAGGTGTAGGAAGCTGGGTATCCACAGATGGTGTAGGGTCAACAACTTCATCGACCGACAATCGCGCTTCCTCTATCTTGTAGTGGCTTTTGCCACCAAGAGGCTCGCTGCTTCGTCGCTTGTAGAACAATAGGTATGCGTTCGCGTTCTGGAAGGCTTATCAATGCATCATCTGCACAAACAAAGGGCAGACTCACCACTGCCTGGTTGGCTTCGGTCTTCGTGACATACGAGTCGTCGAAATGGTACCATTGATCGTTGGGGTGGTTGAGCGCGTAGGCTCGATAATGGCCACCACCCAGTCCACCAAGGTGTTCGTCGACTGCGTACAGGTCATAGATGAGAGGTTCCTCGACGTTGCCAATACCTAGTGCTTCGATATCGACTCCACTGGCGATCAACCCCTGTCCGACCTTGCGTTCCCCAACGAGGTGGGTGAGGTCGAGACCTTCAATCGGGAAGTCGACGAACGTGTCGATTTTGTCTCGGAGTGCACGACTGTTGCTGAAACGCTTCAGGTGCACCGCTAGGATATCCGGGACTCTCCAAAGGTCGAACTTTTTCGTGGCTTGTTGATGCTTCTTGCATCGAGGACAGTACCACAGATCATCCTCACCCAATTGTTCTTCCTTGGTGAATTCGGTCAGACAATCGGCAATGGTCAGTCCCCTGCTTTTCTTCT
>JBBPMC010000006.1:0-103881 GCA_038090115.1 Strobilomyces echinocephalus | reverse complement strand
GTGCTCTCACCACCGGTTTCCAGTGGCGTTTTGTCGCTGTGGATCTGGACACTGACGGTAAAGGTGCAAAGTACTGGTTCTCGCAACTTATCGAGTGGAGGTGGGACGTCGATGAGGAAAACATGACGAGGGAATGCTTCATCGAAGAAAGCTCTGACAGGTTCGATCCTGCCCTCATTGCTAGCATTCTTTCATCATGGGTGAGTATGCTGATCTTCCAGCTAGAGCTGAAGACAGAAGTTGACTTTCGTCATGCTCAGATTCCGGCAAGCTTTGAAGAGTTCGAGGGTAGTGATCAATGGTTTTGCCTTCGAGATCAATAGGTGTACCCTACTGTATCTCCGCCGCGCCTCGTAGAGTTCAGTAGCCACCCGTACGTCGTCGCCCCAACAGAGCTCGGTTCAGGTGTCCGCTCCTCCAGTGTTCCCGCCATTGGCCGCGGCTGGCTTCCTGGCGTGTTGCAGATGTGGTGCGATCGTGGGCACTTGGTTGAATCACGCTTCACGATTCGAGCGAGGTTGACAACGCGACACCAACCACGATGGTGATCGCCACCGACATCATTACTTAGGACCCCTGTCGTCCCTCTCTTCCATGGCGGAGCCTGCTAAGCTCTGCGCGGAGAGATTGGCATTCTTGTACTTTCTGGGTGTAAAGGGTTTGCTGTCGGTCGACGTTAGAAATATACATATATCCACCGCAACGAGGCCGTTTACCTGTCTATAGAAAAGGTCAGGCAAGGAACGGTGCACGTTAAATGAAACAAAGACGTACTGTTTAAGCTTGGCTTCCAACTTTGTTACGGTTAGTTCCGAGTCGTCCAGAGTAGCCTCGACGGATTTTATTGCTTCGGAATGAGTGAAATAATTCACGAGAATAGCTCTCAGCAGTGCGGCACTCAAAATCAGAGAAGAAACCTGTCGTGCAAGTCAGTGAAAAAAAAAAGGAAAAGGTTCTCGAGCGGACGGACCTGATCGTCTTGCTTTTCGTTATGTGTCAACCACTCTTGAAGTTCATGATGGAGAGCGGAGACTTCCTCGACTGAGCATTTTCTAGCAGTAACTGCGGCGACCTTGTCTTCGAGACGGCGAGCCTCGGCACGGGTGCGCGAGAAGTCGGGCTCAACGATCGGTAAGCATGGTGCTTGATGAAGGGAGACACTGTCGTTGAGTAGAGCCTCGAGGGGGTCCGTCAACGCGACGCTGATGACTGACGGTGCCTTGCCCTCGGACACAGTACTCGCGACGCTGCTTCGCCGCGCGAGCATGATTTTGCGCGACAACGCACCGAGGGGGCGCGGGGTACGCGATGCCGCAGTGTCGTGCGAGGAGTTGGACTGGGGTAACGCGTCGTCAGTCATGAGCGACGGCTTTGTGGTGATGGGCTGGCCCGCAGATGAGCGAGGGCGGGAGATTTCTGGGGCGGGCGGTAACGGCGACGACCGGCCCGCGGGACTGCTCCGCCTCTTGAGCGTAAACGTGCGTGTCACGAAGGCGTCCTCCTCAGGCGCGATCGAGGGTTTCCAGAATTCTTGGGTGATGGGACGCGTGGTCATGCTGGGCTTGCGACGGATGCTCTTCCCGCGTTCGGGGACGTCTGTAGGGGAGTGCGCGATGTCCTCCGTCTCTTGCTCCCATTGTATCGCCTCCGCCCCCCCTTTCATTTGTCTGGCCTCCATCTCCCTCCACCTCGTCTCTTTCTCCTTTCTTTTGGCTTCTTCTTCCTTGAGTTGGGCGTCTCGTTCCTTTCTCTTGACCTCTTCTTCCTTGCGCCTGAGCTCCTCCTCGCGCCTGCGCAGTTCGCCCTCTTTCACTCTGACCTCCGCCTCTTTCCGCCGTGCTTCCTCTTCCTTCTTCTTGACTTCCTCCTCTTTCCGCCTGGCCTCCAACTCCCTCGATCGGGTTTCTTCTTCATTGAGTCGAGCGTCTCGTTCCTTTTTCCTGGCCTCTTGTTCTTTCTTCTTGACCTCTTGTTCTTTTCGTCTCACTTCCTCCCCTAGCCGCCTCGCCTCCTCTTCCTTGATCGCGGCCTCCCTCGTCTTTCGATCGGCTTCGTCTTCCTTTATGCGCAGTTCGGCCTCTTTTCGCTCCGCCTCGCCGTCGTCGCGCTGCCTGGCCTTCCCCTCTAGACGCCTGACCTCGTCCTCGCGTCTGAGCTCCTCGGCCCGTTTCCTCCTGGCCTCGTCCTCGCGCTTGAGCTCCTCCGCCTTGCGGGCGAGCTCCTCCTCACGCCTGTTGGCGGCCTCCTCGCGCTTTCTGAGCCCCTCTTCGATGTCCTGTATGCGCCAGCCCCTCCTGTCGAACCCGTCGTCGGACCAGTCCTCCTCGACAGTGAAGGGGCGCTTTGTGGCGATGGGCCTGCTCGCGGACGGGGGCGGCCTGTCTCCGAAGCCGCGCTCAAGAGGCTGAGCGAGTGGACGGAACGATCGCCCGCGCACGCGGTCCATGCTCACCCACTCTTGGTCGGCGGTGTGGATGCCCGATCGTTCGCGCTCTGTGCCAGAGAGCGCGTCGAGTGGGTCGGTGAAGGCTGCGCTGAGGATGGAGGGGGCTTTGAAGGACGAGGTCTGGCTCGCGGTGTTGCTCCGCCTGGCGAGGGAAAAGGTGCGCGACATCTGGGCGTCCTCTTCGGGCGTGATCGAGGGTTTCCAGAATTCTTGGACGACGGGACGCGCGGTCATGCTGTACTTGCGACGGATGCTCTCCTTGCGCATGCGCTCCAAGATGGCTTGCTGCTTCTTGATCATGGTCTCGGACCAGGCGCGATCGAGCTGCTCGCCGGAAGCCCAGATGCGGAACTGCTCCTCTGCGAGCTGGCAGATGGTCTTGAGGGTGGCGAGGTGGTCTGCGGTGAGACGCTCGCGCTGGTCGGAGCCGACGATGCCGTTTGCGAGTTCGTCGTCGAGCTTCTTCGCCTCATCGACCATGGAACGGAGGCCGGCTTGGATGTTGAGCTTGAGGGCCTCGTCGTCGGGCTCGAAATCGGGGGGAAGCTGTGTGCGGGCAAGCTGTGAAAACGTCTGCGTGACGGGTACCATCGAGGGCGGGGACGGGCGCGAATGTCGGTCAGCGCCTGCCCGTAGTACTTGTAGCAAGTAGTTGGCAGTGATGGATGCATGGTTCACACGTGGGAGTCACGCGCAAAGACGTGCCGTTCACGACACTCGACTCGGTCCAGTGTCGACATGGGCGACGTACCACCGACCGTTTCGACATCCAGTCCCTCCGAGTGGCATACCATACGTCCGTGGACCCCTCATCTCACTCTTGCAGTACGCGAAATTACGTCCGTTTCCGCCACATTCATCCTTTCCTCATCCCTCGATGCTCGCCATACCGCAGAAAACGAGCAAGAACTGGAGCTCGACGGAGACGCCAACAACGACGGCGTCTCTGATTCGCGCGGGATCATCGCTGACGCGATCTCCCATGGCCTCTCTGTGGAGGTGAACGGCTCAAGCTGGCAACGCGTCATCCTTCGCATGAACGATCACGTCGACGAAGCGATCATCGTCATCTATGGGCTGCACCCTGGCAGACAGTACGATATTGACCTCGGCCTCGTCAGCGGAGGGACGATGCGAAAGCAGGTCACCACCGAGGGTCAGTGCACGCGTGTGTTGGGCGTGGCGTTCGCTCAGCGTACCCTGTAGACGCAGAAAGCGCCCCGATGGACAACGAACGGGGCGAAGACAACCACGCTATCGCGATGCCGGACGTCGTGTCCGCATCGACGAGCAACGCCGACGAAAACACTCCCTCTGCCCCATCGACTTCCCAGACGCCTACTCCGGAAGAACGCCTACGAACGCTCTCACATCAGCTGAGCTCCCTGCACACAGAGCAGGCTAATCTGCAGGCGGCTCTCAAGTCTTCCAGGCGCGACGCGCACAAAACAACGACCAGCTTACGCGCCGAGATTGACGTACTGAAACGAGCGTCGGAAAAAGCCGGCATTGCAGAGCAGAAAGCGCGTCAACGCGTCCGTGCCCTCGAAGATGCCGTCCGACGTGCAAATGAAAGCCGGGAAGAACTCGGGCAACAGACGACGGTCGACGAACAAGAGTTACCGGGACTCAAGGGGAAAGAGTCGGAAGCCGAAGATGCTCTGACAAAGATAAAGAAGGAAGCCGACGCGGTCCGGACGGAACGAGAAAAACAAGAGGAAGAAGGAAGGAAAAGGAAGGAAAGTATGAAGGGGGTGTGTGCGTCGCTGAGTCAGAGGTTGGAACGGCTAGCGGTGAAGAAGGAGAAATTGGAGAATTCTGTTCTCCCAGATCTCGAGGCCCAGCTTGCGAAGCTCCAACGAGAGATCGAATTCGCGGAACGGGGCGGTTTTCAGAATGACAACGTATGGGATCGCGTCTATGGAGATCCTTCGAGAACAGATTCGCAGCGGCGGCGCCTGTCACATCCTGGTACGATCGGTTGTCCTCTTGGACAGAGAACCTCTCAACCTCCAATATCACCTCCCCACTTTCCCCGCCATCAGCCCAAGTCACAATCGTATTGGACGAGTTCTGACAGCGTTTCTGGTCTATCACATCCTCCTGGTCTTGCTCATTCGTCAGGGCTCTTACATTCGTCTTCCTCGTCAATTTCCCATTCCGGTTCCCCTGGATTTATCCCGGCGACTCCGTCGTTGTTACACTCCACCAACACGATTTTCTCCTCCCAGAGCAGCTCATCTTCATTGTCTCGTTCGACGAGTTCCGTCGGTTCGTCCACACTATCCAGCAAAGCGCCTCCGTTCGAGCCAACCCGGAACATGCGGGCGTCGCTTTCGTCGCCTGGTGTTTCTGGCGCACTCACTTCGGGCGGGACCCTCCCTATGAGCGGCCAGGGTTCGTTCTTACCATCGTCGACCACGTTTCCGTCCATCGGTTCTAGTTCAGCCCTTTCTTTGTCGGGATCCTACCCATCCACTCAAAGACCTCTACGCAAGACTCACGATATCGACCTCGGAAGCAGCCAGGTGAGATTGGGATGGTCGTCCTCACCGAAAGGATCGGTGGAAGACAAGCACGAAGAGGCTGGGATGTACAGTAATAGTAGCAGTTCCAGCAGAGATCTGTCCAAGGTGTGATCTATGTACTTTCCTCGACAAGGAGTTCGCCCCGAAGAGCACCCGCGCTATCATTGCTAGTGTACATGTACTACACGGCGATACGCAAGTTCCTCAGGCTCAGGCCGTCGTCGTTCCGTCGGAACTTGCGGGCGTCGCCATCTTCTCGAGCTGGTTCACGAGATCGTCCATGACGTCGACTCCCTCCGGCGCCGCCTGAAGCTGTCTCTCCGAGTCGGACGGCGCGCCGCCGCCGCGCACGGGCTCGAGGGCGCTCCTGACGTTGCCATCGAAGCCAGGGGCGACCCGTCTCAGCGCGTCCCGCCGCCGCCGCTCCTTGTCGTCCTCGCGCGCGCGGAGGAGTCCTTGACGCCGTGCGACGGAGGCTGCGAGCGTGTTTCGTCGGGAGGACTCGAGCGTGAGGACGTGTGGCTCGAGCACGAACGGGTAGGCGAACTGTCACGGTGCGAGGGGTCGGCGAGGAGACTCGTCCGAAACGAACAACGAGGGGGGTGACTCACGTAGGGCGCGACGCTGTCGGGAAGAGGGTGGATGTCTGGTGGGAGTTCGACCTGAAGGAGATTGCGTGAGATGCGACGAGTTGGGGTGCGAGTGACACACTGGCGGGGGCACCCTGACGGCCGGCGACTTTATGAGTGGGACGCGCGCAGCGGCAGCGTACTGAGATTGTGTCGCTAAGGGGTGCGCCTGCGATCAGATGTCGAACTAGGCGACGATCCCAACGACTTACAATGATCCGCCATGACAATCTACAGTCAAGGAGTGGACGACCAGTTGGCCATAGCTACGAGCTCAATCGTCTGAAAACGTTTTTACTACCGCTCCGCATCCCCTTTCTACGTTGTTTTCGACCGCTGCGCTCGCTCTCACTCATCTCGCTTCTCGGCTCTTTTACACCTCGCTCCATACCCGCACCGAATACTTCGACGCCCTTATCGATCGACTTCTTCTTTTTCGCAGTCGCACGTTTCGGGTCATCACTGGCATCACCGGGGCCCGAGGGAATGAAACTCATTTCCATCCCACCATCTTCACTGGACTGCATCTTCATAGATGATTCAGCGGATAGCTTAGACGGCTGCCGAGAAACGAGTCGTTGCCCAAACGAGGCACCCTTATCGTTCGCCTTGCCAGATAGTGCGTTCGCTTGGGTGACCAGTGGGACGTAATGCACTTTGCTCAACTGTCTGTTGGCCTCACGTGTCCTGGAGTAGACTTGCTGAAGTCGCGCGTTTTTCTGCCCGGGTGTGGATCGAGGATCGTGCTTGCTCAGCTCTGCAGCAAATTGTATCAGTGCTCGGAAATGAACAAGTCCATTCTATACCCACCGCCGGCATCAGAGCTGTCCTCACTAGCACTAGCATCCTCGCTGCTCTCATCACCGCTGCTGTCCAAACCATCCGATGACATTTTGTCACTGTCGTCCTCCTCGTCCTCCACGGCCGTCCTCCCCCGGGATGAATTGACATGCTTCATTGCGACGGAAGAGGAGTTGAGCAGAGCAAACTCCCTGCTAGTTTCGTCCACCATGAAATCAGGGTTTTCGAAGAGTTCCTTGAATCGAGGGTCATTGAGAAGCGTCAGTGCCTCTTCACCATCCCCCTCGTCCTCGTCCACAGACATAGCCTCTTCTTCAGCCTCAGCATCGCCTTCCTTCGTAGCCTTCTTGGCCTTTCTCGCCTTTTTCTTTTCCTCTCTTCTTTTCTCTCGTTCTGCGTTCCGTTCGATCTTCTCTGCGAGGGCCTTGTTGACCTTGACGGACGTTCCAGCGCCGGCTTTGCGCGTACGTATACGAGTATCCGCCAATTTCTCGAGCCGCTCCTTGACCAATTTCTCGCGGTGCTCTGCGTACGCAAAGGGATTGGCGATGACGCGCGCAGTGTCGTAAAGCTTGAGAGACACGAAGTAACCGTGCATGTATGGTTTGAGTGCAGGAGTGCCAACGAGGCGATCCAGCCCGAGACTGCGTACAGGGTCAAAAAGAATGAGGGACGTGAACGGACGAGCGACGACACGGCAGGGACGTACGTGCGTAACTCGTTCCTCTCGACGAATTTGTAGTCTTCATACACGTTGCGCACGCTCTGGCCCTCCATTTCCTCCGTGATGTGTTCAAGGAAGCTTGCCCATCGGGGTGCTGGACCGAGCTGAGGGATATAATACGATCCCATGTTGATGCCTTCGTTGGCGGTGAGGAGCAACCCACTTCCTGGGATGTGGTGAACGTCGTTGAGGTCCGTGGCCGGCGTGATCGACACGAAATTCGACGAAGGCTGGAAAGGGGGCGTGAGCGTGGAACGCGACACCCAAGAAGTGTCCTCCGTACCGTATTCCGGTCCCAAATTTTGACGACCTTTCTGTCCACACTGAGAACCATCCCGTCGCCCGCCATGCGGTTGCCGCCCTCGAGCCAAGCGACCCTCTTGATCGGTAATCCGTAGCCCTGGTCTTTGAGCGCGAACGGCCGCGGCGAACGTACGTCGTAGAGGAGCGTGTGTCCGGTAGACGTACCGATCGCATACGACAGTCCGTCGGACCTCGCCGCGATCGCCGTCACCGCCAAAGCGTCCGTCGACGCTTCATCGTCGACGCCGGGAAGCGCCACCTTGACCCGGCCCGTCGGGCGCGCTATGCGACCTTTAGGGAGCTCGAGGACGCCGACGACGGAACGCGACCGCGGGTCCCAGAATTGCACGCTCGCATGCCCGTCGATCCCGAACGCCAGCAGTTGATGCGCCGGGTTGACGTCGACGCAGTTGACCCCGAGGATGGGCTCGTCCTCGGGCGAGCTGAGCACGAGCGGGTTCAAGAACCGCCCTTGTTCGAGATTGAGACGGTAGATCTCGTTCCCGGACGCGGACACGAGCGAGTCGCAGGACGGGTAGTGGTATGCGATGGACCGACCGAAGCGCGGGATGCGCGTCCGGTAATGGAAGCCGCTCTGCGTGTGCAGCTCGATCGTGCGGTCGTTTTGGAGGTGTATCGTCTTCGTCCAGTCGTCCGACAGTATCTGTCATCTCTGACTGAGCACGTCGCGTCCTCGCTACTACGAGTCGCTAGCCGAAAAATGGACGGGAGGACTCACTCACAAGGAAGTCGACGTTCTCTGTATCGGCATGCCGCTCGAATTTGAGGGTGAGTTCGTCCAAATCCCAGACCCGCATTTGGGGCTTGTATGTCCCCGTTGCGATTGCATGGTGTCCATCCCGTGTGGTCTTGATTTTGTTGCTCGCCTCGGGGAAGTCGAACCCCTGGATGAGTTCTATCTGTCCTTCAACATGCTCCCGGAGAGCCCGCTTTCCCTTTGCATTCGCAGCCCTCGTTCGTTTGAGCCAGTCCGGTATAGAGGAAGACGATCCCGCGACAGCACCGTTGACGGTGTACACCTTGACATCGCTCATCTTGGCAAAAGAAAAAAAAACCGCGACACCCGAAGAAAATACCACGTGGCCAGAAGTGTGAAAAAACGACGCAAAGTATGTACATGTACAGTAGAATTCGTAGAAAACATGACTGTGATGAATCACACTTGCGTCCATGTTCCCGAGACCAGCAGACAAGATCATGCGGATATTCGGTACTCGGTCAAGCGTGAAACCGCGGTTCACCACTGCCCTGTAGCACATTGTCCGCGGAACCACTCAGCATGATGTATCAATAAGTACATAGCTGCTCAATATGTCTTTTTCTTCTCGTCCACGGAAAGACCACCTAATACTGATTCAGTAACAAGGCGACCCGTGTTGCAGGAGAGGTTTACCTGGTCCAATGTTCACCAGAAGGATAAGCCCACCAACGATGGCTGTGGAAATGGTAAGCACGTGACATCCGATTGTCTCTGCAAGAACCCACAGAGCGTCTGGAAGAAATCATATCTGGAGGGCACGTAAGTGACAAGGACGTGTAGTCGAGCAGGTACTCACTTGAGGAAGTCACGCTGAGGATGTGCGCTGTGTATGTTCCACCAGTTGTTCGCGAAGACATTGAAAACGCTCAACACGATGACTAAGAAAGTGGCGGACCACTTGGCCTTGAAGCCGATGGCAACCATGATGCATGCGGCAAGACCGAAAAGACAGACGAATACACGACCTATGCTCCATTTGCCCTGAATGATGAATCCAAAGAACAAGAATATGAGCAAGACGCGTCCAGCAAGGAGGAAGCTAGAGTAATAGAACATCAGAAAAGCCAATGGAGTGTTCAAGAACGATGCGAACTATTTTTTGCGATCAGTCTCGCTGATTGAAGGCAGACCAGCGAAGTTTTTCCTTCTCGAGATCAGTGTTTCACTGAACACCATGACGAGACCGCCAATCACACTAAGGTTTCGGAGGAAAAAGTTCAAGTCGAAGATGAGACCATAACCGAAGCCTTGTGAGACGACAACCGCTAAGAGACCGATGACCGCATATTCTGTGAAGCGTTTTGAAATAACGGCAGAGGATGCTGCCAACATGACCTGGGTTTCATATTCGCCTGATTCGCGGATGACGAGGGAAAAGCAGAAGGATACGTACGATGACGTTCAAAAGCAAGAAAAGATGTGATAGACCCCAGTAAAAGTGTCGGTGGCTATTGGGAGGCACTAAGGGTGTGACACAAAAAAAGAGCGAAGAACGCACGTTTGCAAATACCAAAGCTGGTCCCTCCACTGCGTGATGATTCGGAGCGCGTCCTCGTAGAAGGTGACCACGATGAGGAAGCGGCCAATTGCAGGGAGGTGGGGTCGGAGGGGTTGGGAGTAGACTTCGATGGCATCCTCGACCTGCTTTCCGAAAACCCTCAGCTTTTCAAGAGGGTCGTCTGGGTTGGCAGCTCTGTAACCCGAAGTAGGTCGAGAGTTGGCAAAACCGTGTGGGTCGGCGTTGTAGCTGGCAGCGACGGGGCGGCCAATGTTGATGCGGGAAGTCATGATGCTGGTGCTAGTCAAAAGGCTGACAATGAACGCGACGTGGCACTAAACCCTGTGGGAAATGCAAATGGCACGTGACCTTGACCTCGACTTGACGCGCCTAGTGTATTTTGTAGTGGTCGGCATGGACACCCGAGACTACCTCTAGTCAGTCCTGCGTACCCGTGGCAGATTCGTGGCTGACATTCGACACAGTGCCGTGCTCAATCTGCCAAATACCGCCTCTCAGAGCGAGATAAGGGAGCGCTACAAGTCCCTGTCCGTCATATTTCATCCCGACAAGCAACATGACGAACGCACCAAGGACACTGCTGCCGTCAAGTTCCTCGAGATACAGAAGGCCTACGAAGGTGAGCTTCACCGACTTTCCACCTCTCTACCCACACGTTCCATCTTCACGCGTCCCCTAACTGCCGTGTAAAATAAAACAGTGCTGTCAGATCCTTTTCTTCGGTGCGTGACCATACCCTTCCCCCTCCGGGCCATTCATACCTCGTTCAACCAGGCAGGTTTATGATCGTCTTGGTAAGCCCTGTCCGCATTCGGTCGCCCGCCCAGGTCTTATGACTCCCCTGTTTCTCGATATACAGGCCCAGAAGGTCTGAAAGGGAAGTGGCCCGTGGAGCTACGATCAAAAGATAACGAAGAAGTAGGTTCTCTCGATATCGATACCCAAACCGCCAGTAGCTCAGTCAACGGAAAATCAGATTAAGGCGGCATTTGACGAATGGGAGTTTGATCGCCGCCATGAGATTGTTGAACAGCTTCTTCAGCCCAGAGGCTCGGTTACTTGTTCAATCAATGCGTCCTCTCTATTCGCGAACGCCAGCGGCGATGATTCTACCCACCTTTCTGACCGCATAGGTGGTATTGGTGTTATCGGTTTTGGTGTCCGCCAGGGTGTCACGGTCAGATTCAATCCACCCCGGCCCAATCTGATTGATCTGATAAATGGACACCATCTCTTCCTCCAGAAACGTTTAGGACCTAGAACCACTGTTGCCCTCACAGGTCATTCTCAGACTGGCGCGCGGAGTGTCACACGTACCCTCACAGGAACTTTTCAGCATCAGTTTTCTCCGCGGCTCGCTCTCGAGGTACGGTCGCGCACGTTAGCAACGCCCTTTCGCCCGTCACTCAATGCACCGTACACGACCTTTCGTTGTAGTTGACAGCCGGATTTCTGAAACCCCAAGTCGTTGCGGCAGCAGCAACGTACAACGATAGCAACAATGCCATCGCGTTCAAAGCTGGTTTCATTCCTATTTTGTGGCACACTTTGCCCCCGTTTTTCACCTTATCTGTCGGTCGCCGATTATTTCGTCATTCCCCCACTCAGGGTTCAGCGACTTGGACGTTCTCGCCAGGGTCGCCTGGCGGTCGTCTCGAGCTGCAGGTGAATTCGTCAAAACCGTTTGACTTGACAGTACCAGAGGAACACACGGCGGCCCCAGACTCTGACGAATCCATGTTTGACAACGGACCGGGGTCAATTACTGGCTTTGGGGCAGGTGTTGGATCTTGGTCTTTCGGCACGGTTCTTGATGGCGCAGAATCGTGCTTCACAGTGAATTATTCTGTTTTCCTTCACGAGCTCGCCCTTCGCCTCAAAACGGGCGTGGAAATTGGTTTATTGGGGGTTGCTTACTCCATCTCGGCAAAGTGGGATGGAAAGAGGAGTGCCTTTTCCACGACCGCTGGAGTAGGTAACTGGGGTGTGTTCGCGAGATTTGAGTAAGCGGCTCCAAGGTCACGTTGTGCGTTGACTCAATTTGCCGTTAGATTATCCTATCTCCGGCAGAAATGGACGCTGCCGATCGTGCTCTCACCCGAGAAAAATGATACGTTGGCGTTATATTCTATCATTATACCTTCTACGGCACTGGCTCTTGGATACCATTTCATACTCAAACCTCGCCGCCGCGCACAGCGTGCCAGGTACATTGACGTTTGTCTAAATTCTGGGGTATTACTGAACCGGGAATTCAGGTACTTTGATGCTGCCCGAAGAGCGCTAAAAGAGGACAGGTTGGCCGTAATGAGGCAAACAGAGAATACTACTCTCCTTTTGCGAGAGCCTGCGAGAAGACATATGGATGCTGAAAGGGCGATAGGAGGTAACATGACGGCACCTGACGGAGACATTGTCACTAAACCCCCGTTAGGACTAGTCATCTTGGAGGCCACCTATGGCCCGACGGTTGTGAGCAATGAAACCGCGGGTCTTGATATAGATGTGACGATACCTCTTCAAGCGCTTGTGCACAAGAGCCAGCTATACGTGTCGAACAGGGTGCCTAAGGTGACCGTTGGAAATGCAGTGGAGTATTCGTGTGGTGCTCACCGTCTCGTAGTCGGGTATACAAGGCTTCTGTGACCCCGCGCCCAACACTTCTAAGTCGTTGCGAGTGCGATACATGTTCCGGGACCAGATGCATTATGCCGAAATTCCAGACCGGTTGCCAATCGTCCTTCCATTGCGCGGTAAGATCCGTCCGCTTCAGTTGATAGACAACACTGACCCTGTTTTCCTTGACAGAGCACCTGGTCGTATAGCATAGCGGTTCCAAAGACTAATATCTGGCTCGATATTTCCAATCCAGTTCTGCCCTCGTTTAGGCCTTCTAGTTGTCGATGGGATGCCTATCTCCATATTACATTGCACAGGATCCATTACATTTATATTGTACTCATTGCATTTATGACAAGGTGGCTTGCGCACGCAATAGGGATTCTTTGCGGCTATCACATCAAGTCGGTCAACCTCAAAGAATGCGTCGACAGCATTCTAAGTTGTATGTTTCTGCACGAACCGGCTCACTCCACGTCAGACGTTAACCCACACGAGATCTACGTCGGGAATTGGATGGTGGCGAAACCCCGCAGTGATGCAAGGCGTGCATGACATCAAGAAGCATGGTGGCACGTCGGCTTGAGGCAGAAACGTTGACCAAGTCTGAAATACGCTCTCACAGGATGCACGACAGATTCGGGTTTGACTACTAGATCACAAATCACGCCGTGTCGGGTCAGATGGACTGTATCAACGCATGTACCAAAGGCGATGTATCTGGGTTACAACGCTGATAACGATTTCCTCGACTGGAAACCTTCGGATGGTCTAGCGACCACTGCTCCCACTGCCAAACCCGCCAGGGAACGCGGTGTGGTCCGAACCGATACGGATTGGCAAGGTTGGGCGCGTTGTTGCCACGGTCATATGAGAAGCTTTACTGGAGTAGTAATCCCCGCTGGCAGCTGATATACCGGCCAGGAGTATGGGTGGACCAACGGACGTTTGGGCCGTGTGACATGCTCGAAAAATGATGACAGGGGATCATCGACCCCTTTTTTGCGAGAAGTGATTGCGCCCGGGTCGCACACACATCGTGGGTGTGGTGGAAAGCGATGGTCTCGGATGTGGCCGTATTGCCAGGGCGTTTCGTGGACGAATGTGGTTTAAGTGAGTGATTCAGAACCTATGAGCTGGCATGGCAGTTGGTCCCGGCAGACGCCGAGGCAGAGGATAGGCACCTCTTGCGCGACCGGCAGCCACGAGCGATGGACTATCACGGAGTCTCGGACATTGAATTGGCTCGACACCATGAAACCTTCGTGGTTCAAGCTTGAGTTCGGGAGGAAGGACAAGGGAGAAGAGCGGGAGGGTGTTACCATGGGAGGAATGTGGTTTGGATTGGACGATACGGACACATAATTTGACAAACAAGATCCCAGGGGCACAGCTTCAGCCGGGGAATGCCAGGCGACCGAACGGCGGTGGCATCTCAGTTGGAGGACAGTTCATCTCAGGAAGCGGAAGGCCGCAAGGGGGCAGAGCACCCGGTCATGTATCCACGTACGACGTGCGCTCGCTCGTGCGGGATAATCCGAGGTGCGAAAATAGCCGTTCCCAGCGCTGAGAGGTGGTCGAGATTAGATCTTGAAGTTAGTCATGGTCGGTTTGGTGAGCCAGAGAGAGGGCGATTCGGCGGCGGACCCGTCTCTCGGAGAAATCCTTGGGGATGTCAAACAGTCTGTCGAGAGGTCAAGCTACCTGGAACAACAGTTGACGCATGCGAAAAACGCCTAGTGGCGTTCGAACCGCATGTCTGGTTGGTTCCACGCATGGCGTGCGTTCTCGCAGACTCGAAGGGTGACATTGAGAGAGGGGTTGAACCGCGCGCGGGTCGTGGAGATCACTGCCGACGGTCACAGGCGCCCCGCGGCGGGCTGATCGACGGGGTATCGAGGAGGAGAGTGGGAAAAGAATAGGGTGGGGCTGGTGGAAACAGATGCCGAGATCGGAGAGTCATCAAGTCGGCTGTGCGGAATTGATATAGCAAGAGTTAGATTTCCGCTTAGAGGGAGGCACGCAGTGTTGAGGGCAGATGGAGCACATGGCGGTGACAGGGCATATTGCCTAGGAGAATTAACGTTGGAGTGAATGGGTGCGAGTTGATAAATTACTAGCGGAGGGCTGGCATGAAGCACAAGGTTTGATGAGCGGCAAGGTGACGTTTTGGGGGAGCCAGGCGGTTCCATTACCATTTGGACTTTGACTTTCTGGTACCGCCGATCTCCGGGCACTGGATTGAATGCACACGCAGGAATAGCAACCCAACCGTCGAATATATAAAAAATAACAGCCCGATCAGTGACCTTCAAATCTAAACGTTGAGAAAAAAAGCGGACGAACCTGGCTACATGTGCTAACTCAATTCAAACTTTAAATAATTTCCCATCTAGGGACCCTCCTCCTGCACCCCGCCTCGACTGGTAATATATAGCCTCCCCAACGTCCTCCCCTCCCCCTTCTCATCCCCACTCATGCAGCACCCGTCCCTCCAGAACGTGCGCATCCGCTCCACCAGGGATGCCCTCCAGGTCTTCTATGCCGTCGCTCGCAACGTCATCCCCCTCATTACACGCCGCCTCGACGCCGAGGAGCGTCGCGCCATCGTCCCCGGCAACGTATACGTCTGGGAGGAGCGCAGCGCAAACTCAGAGGCCACCGGTCTCGGCATGGAGCGATGGTCCGTCCCGCCTCCTTCTCTTTGCGCCCTGCTCACCTCTATCCAGGACCGACGGCATGGGCTGGGGCCCCAGTCGAGTCCGCGATGTGCGTATCCTTCACCACATCCGTCTTCGCCGCCTGTTTATTCTTGTTTAGGACTTTCTTTTCTACCACCAGAAAGAGTGCGACGTGACCGATGATCCATCCAGCGCCTCTACCCCTTGGGCGCAAATGATTAGGTCAGTCATTATACCGCTTTCCTCTACTTCCCCCGCCACGCGTCCCGCATGTCCCCTCCTTTATTGTCCACTTGACCTAATCCGATCGCTTCCATTACATTAACCCTCTCACGTTAACAGCATGTACCCCTCCCCTCGATCCCGTGCAACCAACGATTCCGAACGCTTAATCAAACAGACTTATAGTGTGCGCGTCTCTTTACCCGAGGACCGCCCACGAGGCATCTTCAGAAAGTGGCACCTCAGTACGTGTTTCATGGCCATTTCCGTGGTCCCCCGGCCAATCCTACCCCTCGATAATAGCCGCCTACTTTAGCCAACAAAGACTAGATCGCCTTGACACGATCGATAATGTCAAGGGGATCGGTGACGTTCCCGTCCCAGAGGGATGGTTCCGTAGTGCACGCAGAGATGGCAAATCCCGCAGAGACGACGATCTTCCAAAGTCGGTCGTAGCGAAGCGCATGTCCCAAGCTCCCATCGAAGCCGTCGTCTCCACGTCCGACCCCGTTCAGCCTCCTTTCTACCACTCTCAAGTTCCCGCACCCATGTACACACAGTTCCCCACGTCTGCCAATCCTTCTCAATTAGAGCTGTCAGAGGCTCCGGGTATTCGCAAACCCGCCTTTTCTCTGCCGTCATCGGCCGGTCACCCTCAGAGCCATTACAGTTCGAGTGGCGTCCGTCAAACTACCTACTCGGAACCTAATCTGAATGCTGGGAGAGACCACGCCCGCTTCCGGGATAGTGCCGTTGCCAACCCGCCTTACAACTGTCCCTCGCCCCCGTCGTCGTCGTCGTCCATGCCCGCCACCCCGAGCCCAAGGATGCCCGCAGTTCACTTGACCGAACAACTAGTACCCCTCGACTACCTACAAAACCTCTCCTACCCGAGACGCGATCCCATCGACGAGCAGTTCCTGCAACGCTTCTCCACACAGACCCTCACGTCGACCATGCCCAAAAGTGTCACCTTCTCTGGGCACGCACATCCGCATTCACTGGCTGGTAGGATGCAATTCTAGTGCTCTTCGCATCTCTTCCTCCTCGGGGAATCATGTTGTTTCTTCGTCGCATGCCATGACTCGTTTGCATTCTAGATTGGACCCTCACGTATATAGATTATGGACCCGCACTCACTCTGGAGTTTGTTCTTTTTGTTTTTGTTTTTTTTCGCAGTTTTGTACGCTATCGCATGCGCAGGGTATTTGGACAGAATCTGATTTATTCAAACGCAACTTTTTGTGACTCACAAGCCTGCAAGTCGTCGACGTCATGCAGGACGTGAAACCGAAACCGCGTTCGAGTGTCGGCGCTGAGTCGGCATGAACAAGGACGCGGTTGTCAATCTCGTGTGTGCATCCAACGAAACGTCTCAACCCTGCCGCTCGTGTCCTCCACTCGTACAGATCTCCGACGTTTCCATGACTCACAGCGCTCAGCTTTGTGTTTTATTCTTCAAACGATCTCGGTATCCAGCTCTCCCGCAAGTAACTACGTTGATATGGACCTGGGACCTGTCTTTGCTCGCAGAACAGGTACGTATTTGGTACCCAAAATGGCCTTGTTTGTTCGTAACTTGCACGAACAATCAGAATGAACTTCCATTTGCGATCTCTTTCTGCATGTAACCCAAAGACGAAGCTCCATGTCGTCCGCGGACCACCCCAAAGTATCATTCAGGCTCTGGGTTCATCGGGGGAAAGCATTAGGGGTCTCGTATTTGAAGAGAACAGGGTGTTGGAACGTCCTGCACCTCATGCTCTCTGTATTTTCCATCTACACGAATGAGTTTACGCGTCTCATATCCAGTTTCTTCCAGGCTGTCAGGCATCTTCCGGCTCCCGACCGTCCTCTCCCGCTCCCCAAATATATTCCATTTCCGGGAGTCACTAATCTGGTGTCTAGACGTTCACACGCACAGAGCATCCTGTCCACCGCGATGTCGATCTCAACGCAGGTGGGCATGAAACGGAGTTGGTCTGTTATGGTATTATGATCTCCTCACCGATCACACCGCTAAAGACACCTCATCGCCCAATAATCTAGACTCCTTCGCTGGTTCCCGAAGGAACCCTGAAATCCAAACCCTCGAGGAGCTTGGCTTGCCCCTTGTTACAACGAGCATCAGGGGAGGTGAATCAGAAGCACCGAGAAGGCTAGTCGCGTTCTGTGAAGACGTAGTGCGCGTCGCTACTTTCTCGAAGCCAAAAACCAGTCTTGCGGCCTCTGATCCTCCATCACCCTTTTGGCACGTACTCTCCAGGAGTCAAGTTCTGACACACGGCAGCCTTAATCGCCGGAAATTACAGTCCCCCTACATGAAATTCGACTGTCTTGGTCCACGCGAATTCCTTTGCTGTGTAAAGGACTGTATATCACCAAGGAAAGTGGTCGGATGTAAGCAATCGGATTATTGACCGCGTATTTCTCGCAAATTATCATTATCCTTGCATTCAATCGCGTTCCTATCAAACGACACGTCCTCTCGGTGTTCCTGCGCCTAAGAACCTCGAGGGCAAACTCCAATATAGAGGGACGTGTTACGCCGCAGAGTGGGCGCAGGGATTATCTTTCTTGTGAAATCCGCGGAAACACTATCTGCAGGTAAAACTTTGCTGAAGATATTATTTTATTAGAGGGAGCTCACTCACACCAAACCGACTTGATCTCTATTCATCGACTGGCACCTGTAGGTATTTTCGTGTCACTTAGTCAGATATCGCACAGTGTACTTATCTCTCGACATTTAGAACAGGTACGATGGGAATGGACCTTCCACGACCCCTCCGGAATGCCGTTGACGAGGAGCGACTAGCCGCATGGGTACGCTTTGATGGATACGAGTCGTGGTGGTCGCCTCAACCGACAAAAAAAGAGGAAGTAATGTTTTCGACGCAATCAAGCGTCAGGTTCGAGTGGAGGGATGCAGACATCATCTCATACGGCACGCGGTGGCGGTGCGGACATAATGAAAATTGCTAATCGGCAATCTCATCTCAGTTGGTTGCTACTGCTTCCTTAGCCGTGGGCAATGTTACGTTTCCTGGGAGCGCGGACCAGAGGCCTTTGGAGGTAAGGCTGCGGGATCGTGCGGGCACGAAAGAAATGCTGACGAGGGCCCTTGTTCACAGAGTGGTCTACTAGGATCTTGCTCGAATCCCGGAAATTGGATGTGCGAATTATGTCCATGCTCGCAGACGCACCAGTGACTCACCCGATTCACAAAGCTGTCGTACGTGCTCTGCGTTTCTCTCGCAGTACTGTGAAATTTCCGCTAGCGGTAATTGCTAGCACTTCGGCTTTACTAATACAGGCCTAGATCGTATCTATGGCGCGGTCGCCATTCCGCAGAAACTCGACAAGTCTGGCACGCTCGTACGTAAGTACCGTCCCGAACAAGCTGGTTTCTCAGACGAGGTGAGAGCCTCTTCCCATAGGCAGAGTTTTTGAGTATTGAGTTTCTTTTGGCGGATGCGTGGAATGTGCTGTGTTCTCCGACAGTTCATATATGCACCGCATTTCACCTCTTTGAGCGCACAGCAGAATACCAGATGCGTCATTAATGGTCGAGACTTATCTGTTACCCATGCTTGACGAGAAGGTGGAAGAAGAACGTCGTGCCCGACGGATGAAGGCGGCATATGTACTAGGTCTGTATGGTAACAACCCTGCTGCTCACAGTGGATCCGCGGGCGCGATGTTTCATCCTTGACCCACTTCGGATGATCGGCTTAGCTGCGGCTGAAAGACGCTCGGGAAAAGGCGCAGGACAGAAGAAGGGGAAGAAGGGGCGCTGCCCGGAAGGAACAAGAAAGCCCAGGTGAGGGAGACCTATTGGGCTTTTCACTGATCAATGATGGCGCAGGTGGCCGGAAGTTACCGGGGCGAATATACTCTCCATTCTTTCCGAGTGCTTGCTGTCAATGTCGTGGCTTGGCCCGTTGTTCCCCTTTTCGCAGAGCCCAGCCCAGCAAACGCCGCGACGAAGGTGCGTGGGCCAATCAAAACTGCACCCGTTATTATTTTTGACGCAGGGCGCCGAGTTGTCGGACCAATCAAGCCAACTTACCCCCCGAGTAAGTCTGACTTTGACTCAAGATCCAGATCAGAACCAGGTCCCGCCCTCCGCCTACAAACGGGGGTAGCGTGGTAATCAACCGCGGAAGAGGTTTAGGTATTTTCAGAGTTCGTTCCCTGGGGCCGAGGGCTTAGGTACGATGTCCATTGGTCACCCCCTTTATCCAATTCGTATTGAGACAGGGTGAGAAGCAGACGTGACGACGCCTGACGCGTGCGGTGGTCAGTGCGAAACGTAGTGATCAAGGCTAAGTCGGATTGGCCCGGGGGACCCGATTCCCAAGGAGCGACCAGCCCACCAGCAGCGTTAGAACGCTGTATAGGCACTCTCAAACAAAACGTAAATCAAAACCAGACCGTTTCAGGGCCTAAGGCTGGACGTGATGGACCGTAAACTCCGACAGACGGGGATCAGTAGCACTCGTTTACGCGGTTGGTTGGTTCTAGGTTACCGTATCTTGACTGACGGGCGGGCGGAGGCTTGGAAACGGGCGCTGTTTGCCCGCGCGGATGATTAGGGTTTCGCCTGGCACCGATGGACTTGGCCTTGGCTGCGCGCTTTGCTTCTCTGTTCTATATTGCGACACCGGCCTAACGGTGGCACTTAAGGCGGTGAGATTATAAAGGCGCGCAACAGCCGGCGGGTTTTTTCTCGTATTAATGACACTGTGACACGCTGGGGAATTGTGCGCAACTCGACGGGGCGCCAGCGAGTGCTGTAAATTGGCAGTGGAGCCTGGAGTACAGCTGATCGTGCCTAGAGCATTGGTCTGAGAGTGGTAACTTCTGGGCAGACTATGATAGTATGGATGCGGTGAGATTACGAGAGCGCACAGCGACCACCGGGGTGTCATGGTGTTCCTTCATATTAATGACCTTGTGGGACGAAGATGGGGTCTTGGGCGCAGCTTCAGATGCTGTGAACCAGCGGAACCTAGGAAAACATCCATCTGGCTCCAAGAATGATATCGGGCATCCATCCCCCCCTTCAAGTTGGTGGACGACGTCAAGCACCTCCGCCGTTCCGCACGCGGGTCCTTTGAATCATATCGCAACGAATGACATCATGATTCGGCTAGGTGAGTATTTATTTATTTATTTATTTTTGGTAGCAGATTACATTTTGAACTACACCGCGAACGCCGTGCGACACGGCGAGCACGACCCCTTGTTTAACGCCTGCGACCATGGCCTCAAAACCGCTACTCCCCAAGACCAACCCGCCATCGTCGCCACAGAGAACGCTAGTAGAACCCAAGATTCGGGGCGCCAACCGCTCGACCAAGACAGCAGGCAAACTCAAGGTCCTGCCCGACCAGCCGACAACCCCTGGCCCCGCCCAGCAACCCGCCCCGGATATCGAAGAGAGCCCACCCACGACGACTGGAGAGACGGACGAGGGCGACGACGAAGAGGAGGAAGAGGTCGAGGAAGACGACGACGACGACGCCGAGGGCCGTCTGCGTCAGATATCGCGCATCCCGCAAGGCACGGCCCGACGCGATGCGCTCCGGTTGACGAAGAAGAAGGCCAAGTCGCTCCCGCGGGTGACCGCGTACGCCACTGCCCAGTACGTCCCCCGCCCGCTCTCTCCCCTTTCATGCGCGCGCGCGCTGACGGCGCGGAAAAACGACAGGTCGTATCTCCTTCCTGAGTTGATGCGGTTCTTCAACGCGAGACGTGCTGCGTACCGGACGGACGCCAAGATCATCGACGATGTCATCTACACGCCGTACGCGTACGAGCCGGTGACCAACTCAGACGTGCCCGGGAAGCGGAATCATCATACGGGGGACTTGCTCGGCGTTCCAGAGCTGAACCCGCTGACGTCCGAAGCAGAAAACCCTTATCCTGCCAAGAAAAAACGGAGCAAGTTCTATGCCGTGCCCAACGAGGCAGAGATATTCGTCTTCGACTATGGTACGGTCGTGATTTGGGGCATGACGGAAGCCCAGGAGAAACGTTTCCTCGCGTCCATGTGAGTTCAGTTCTCACCTCTCGTCGGGTGTTCCGATGACGACGACGATGCGTTAGACGACGATTTGAAGTTGATAGACTGGGTAAGCCCGCGCAGTTCCGGATCGTGATGGCTTTGCCGAACCTAATCCCCTAGGACCCGACGATGTCGAGATGGAGGATTTGAATTATTACTACGCAAATTATAGCCGGTACGTGCACCTTCTTCCGCGCCGGAGGTCCAGGCCGAGTGACCCGAAACCTCTTTCCCTAAAAGAATATATAACGATGTCATCACGCTCCGGCATGGTTCGGGTTACATGTACGTTGGTTCAT
Source organism: Strobilomyces echinocephalus (assembly GCA_038090115.1). Taxonomy (NCBI): domain Eukaryota; kingdom Fungi; phylum Basidiomycota; class Agaricomycetes; order Boletales; family Boletaceae; genus Strobilomyces; species Strobilomyces echinocephalus. The sequence continues at coordinate 82,256 of JBBPMC010000006.1, read as the reverse complement.
ATCTCTTCTCATGCTATGTCATAGACGCGGGCCGTTCTAGGACTAAGTTATCGCTTTCACACGCCCTCTCCCAGTCGGTCAAGATATCGTTGGTATGTTTTGATAACGTTACTTGGCGACCTTCGACCAATGCTTCTTGTGTAGTTTGAGGACCTCATATCCTCAAAAATAGAAGAAACCAAGGACGTACCTGAAACACTGTCGGAAACGGGGAAGATTGGGATGCCCCATAAAGGTATGTCCTTCTGCCGCATGACATCGCGACACGTATCGCGAACGCGTAAAGAACAGAGATCATGCGTAAGACGGGAGAGCTTTTCATCTTACGGACAAATATCAACACCGTCGGCTCCGTGCTCGACTCGCCGGTGCGTTGCCTTGATGATGATTTAGTACGTGCGGAGTCCGGACCCGCGCTGACCCACGAACGTCATTCTTCTGTAGGAGGTATTTTGGGTAAGCATCAGCAGTTTTTACGTAGGGGTGGACCATTCTCCGCGGACGTTAACGAAGTAACAGACTTATCCCGACTTGCAACCCCTGTATGAAGCTGCAAGAAGTTACCTAGAAGTTCCCCAACGCATCGATTTATTGAACACACGAGTAGAGGTCTGTTGAACCGGTTCTGCTTGACGCGTCTGGTGCGGCCCGTTGCTGACGATCGGGTAAAACAGGTCCTTCAAGACATGCTCCAGCTCCTCAAGGAGTCCGTTTCCACCCGACATTCAGAACGCCTCGAGCAGATCATCATTGCTTTGATCGCCATCGAGATTGGTTAGTACCGCTCACTGGCGATGTAGGGAGCGATGCTGATCCGCTGTTGCAGTGCTCGGCATCATCACTATCCTCGTTGATCTCATGGCCTTTCGTTGATCTATCGGCCTCGACTTCCGGATTTTACGTGTATCATGTAGTGCCATTTTTCCCTGTAAGACCCGTCTTCTTAATTAATGGACCTATGGTGCTCGCATTTGATTTCTCGTCACGGACAACGTATGCATCTTTCCCCCCACACCCGCTGTCAGCTGCGTGGATGTTCCGGCGTGCAATAATTATCCCATTGCCTGTCATGTCTGCGTTTTTATAGCTAGAACGAGGTACCGCGATCGAGAGTTTGACAGTTTTAAGTAGGCAGGAGATGATCAAGGATAAAACGGTGGGGCAGAACCGGTATACACCATCACGAACTCTACTATTTACGACCCGCTGACGTGTACATACAGCGTCTGCGCAAGATCTTGTCAGGGGTGCACGTTGCGATGTGCTCCCCTCGTGGGACGACGTGCCATTCACGTGTCTATAAGCTCCTGTCATGACGTTGGAGTCGGCACACAGCGCGAGGAAGACGAACGCGGTCGCGTTGACCTGAACGTCCGTGCGTCGGTGAGCGCTAGTGAGCGCGACCCCCGAATCCTTCCCTATCCACGGGGTCCCTCGATGTTTGGCTGGAGAGAGCGGCGAACGACGGGGCCCGGTGTGACCGCATTTGTACGCACTTGGCATGCCCTGTGGCAGGACGCCGATTGGTTTGACGGGGGAACGCGCGAAAAAGGTACGACGGTGGCGGACCCATCGACTGAGACGACGCGTTTGGCTCGATCGTAACCAGCGACCTGACGAACCAGAAGTGAGCCAGCCCTGAGGCCTATGTAGTAGGAAGTGGGTCGGCGATTGCCTTCGATCTCGTCCCTCGAAGTTGCGGACGGACGACGGGTTCTGGCCACGACGCACGTCCTGCTTTGGGGGCGTTCGTCGACCCGTCGAGTTGAAACAGCCCGCCGCCGGGCCGTGAGTCGCGATGGCGATGGCGTCGGCTAACTGTCTTGGTTGGGTCTTGGTGTCCTGTGAGAGATGGATCGATGGCAGTCCACACGCGATGGCGAACGTCATCGCGGTGGCTCCGCGTGTGATCATGTCGCTGTCGCCACCGGTGATCAGTGTGTACTTGCCCTCGACATCGCGATGAGCGGAGCGGCGTAAGCCGAGGCGTTCGGCCTCACTCACGTGATGGGTATTGGCTAAGCTTCGGTCCGGAAAGCCTCCGGCATTCGCCCTCATCACTCTCACTCGACCGGATCGCTGTATGTCCACGCAAGCACGATACGCATAGACGGGGGGGACGTCAGAGTCGGGATATGTACGTCTCGAGGCTGGTCCAGCACTGATGATGGCTCCTGCTTCCCTGGGGACGGCGACCGTGTACGCCAAATCATGGTCGGCGGGCCCGAGGGAATCTCCAACGCCTACAATAGTATATCCTGCGACGTGTCGATGGGGATGGATGGATGGATGGATGTTGGGTTCCACGTCCAGAAAGAAGTACTGTGTTCGTGCAAGCCGACTTCAAGTATCCAAGTCCCAGCAGTTGGTTCTCGTCGTCCTCGTCGTGTAGTACTTTACATCCAACATCACGTCGTCGTGTTCATCGCTGTCGGAGGGACGAAAAAAAAAAAAAGCTGCCTCGACAACTCATACGAGCCCACCCAGCGATCGTCCCGGACCCCCACCCACCGACCCTCAGAGCCCAAACGGAAGCATCTTGTCCCCACCGACGAACCCGTCCCCGCCGAGACCCCACCCCTTGTTCCATCCCTCCTCGGTCCTCCTCCTCGCCCGCCTGATCTGGAAGAAGAGCGAGCCGTCGAGCACGCGTCGCACGTCCTCCTTGTCGACCACGCCGTCGTGCTGCACGAGCAGGAACGTCGTCGCCCACTCCAAAAACCCGGCGACCCACCCGAACGGGTCCATCGCGAGTCGGTTGCCCTGCGTGAACCGCCAGAGTTCGTACAGGTTCATGGACGTGCGGGGGGGACCTCGTGGGTCCGTCGTCGGCGTGTACTGTCGACGACGGGCCAAGGGTCAGCGAGAGCGTAGCGACGACGTGGCGACGCGCGCGCGCGGGGGCGTTACCTTGGTCCACATGTCCTCGAATTTACAGGGGACGAAGCGGCCCTCGGTGTCGAACGCGCCCGAGTCGGAACCGTGCTTGGCCGCGTGCATCGACGCGAGGTAGATGCGTAGATACGGGTCCGGGACGTAGCTGACCGCGAGTCTGCGCCAAGGGAGGGGAGGTCAGCGCGCTCGACACCGCCGGCCGACGTCCAACGCGGACCCTGACCTGGTGGGCAACGACAGCGAGACGTGGACCACGATCGTCGCGAGGAGGCTGAACAGGACGTTGAACCCGAGGTCGCGGAAGCCGCGCCAGGTGTCGAGCGGCCAGATGACGCCGTCTCTGTCGTCGTCCCAGTACACGCAATGCTGCTGCATGACCGACTAGGGTCGCTGAGCGCAGGAGGGGGCCGACCGGACGGGAGGGCCACTCACGTATTCCGAGTACTTTTCGGCGTGCTCGGCGCTCCCATTGGGATACTCGGTGCTCGGTGCGATGGAGGCGCGGGGGAGGTATGGACGTTCGACGAACTTGTCGGTGTCGACCCTGTTGGGACGCTCGCGAGTGACTGGGGCCTTCGCGGCTTCCACTGCGTGACCGCATTCGAGTGGTCGTGGGGCCATGCCGTTCCTGAAAGAGTCGATGAGCGCGAACAAAAGGGACGACGAGGCTCTCAAGCTGGCTGGGGCGGAGGACGGCATGCCTGTCGTCATTCGCGAGTCCATATATAAAAACGCTTCCTGGTCTGAACACGAATCTGTCAGCATCGAGTCGTTCATGCTCAGTCTCGTTCTAAAGGACGCCAAGTGTTCCATTCGCGAGACTCGTTTGTAACAGGGTACCATTAGTAAGGCGTCGCTAGTCAGTCCATATCCGAACGCTCATTCCTTGTCCGATCCACAGTGGCTCTCGGATGGGGTGACTTGGCCACTGAGCGGGATACCCTTATCGGGTCGTTTTACGCGTGCGAAGATGCCGACCTCGGGGTCGCGGATGAAGTTGATGATGACCATAGGCCAACTTGGATGGGAAGGAATGGAGTCGTAAAACTCGGGTGCAAGGGCGCGGAGGGCTGGCAAACGCGTCCAAGGGACGGACGGGAAGTCATGGTGCTCGTTGTGATACCCCACCTAGCAGGCAAGAGTCGGTCGACAGAACGACGAGAAGCGAAACAGACGTACGTTGTATGCGAGAAGGTTGAGAGGTCCGTAGTAGCTGTAAGTCTCCTGTTTGAGACCGTCCCAGACGTAGTGTTCGGCGATGAAGTGACCAGCACATGGATGGAGGCTACCGGCGAAGAAACTGGAGAAGAGGAGATACAGCAGGGATCGAACGCCGAACGCTTTGACCAAGAGGTAGTCGAAGACGAGTTGGACGACGAGGTTGATGAAGTGCCATCTAGTCAGTTTTTGAGTGCGAACGAAGCCGGGTCTCAAGGCGTAAAAGAATATCTGGAAAGTACTTGGAGGCAATGAGGCGTGGGCACGGCGGGAATCTAGGAAGGCGTACGCAAAGAAAGTCTTTCCGAGGACGTTGTTGAGACAAAGAAGCTCGAAATGAGTGGGAAGGTCCACGTCTATGCCATCTTCACCGAGATGTTTGTGGTGTTCCAGGTGATATCTCTTTCGGCGATGGGGTGAGGGACGATGGACAGACGACACAAGACGGGACAAACCTTGAAGGAAGCGGAGTAGGGTATGCCGATGGGTAGGTTGGCAAAGACAGCGAGCGCTTTGTTGGCGTCGATGCCCTTGAAGGCGAGGTTGTGGGTGATCTCGTGGATGGCGAGGAAGAGGTTGTGGTTGGCGGTACCGCCGACGACGTATGCAAGAAACAAGAACCAAAAAGAGAGAGGGTGCGAGTGTCGCAGGTGTATGGCAAGAAAGATCTGTAGGGATACGACGGCCAGGACGACGTATTTGGTGAGAGGTTCGTGGCCCATGAGCTTGACGACTTCAGGGTGGGCTTTCATGATTGCCACGCGACGGGTGCGATGGGGCTCCTCGGTCATGAGCCAGAGGAAATCGGAGGGGTCCTGGACGGGACCTGGACCGCCGTTGTCGTCGACGGAAGGCGAGGCGACGACGGTGCGTCGCGGGGAGCGTTTTCCCTGCGGAAGGGACTCTGCACCGCCGAAGTAGCTGAAATCTGGACGAGGTGGGACGCAACGACACTCGACAAGGGGACGGACATACCTGTCATGGCGCTGAGCCGAACCAACCACGGCGCTGCTGGCTTTGAGCGAACGTGCGTGGGAACGACATGCCATACGCGGATCGATAAATGGAAAGTGGTCCGACTCGTGCAAAGTGGTGCGATACTGTACATATAACCCCAGATCTCGTTCGCAGGTCGATTTCGACGACGATGGCCACCGCAGACGAACGCGACTTTGGGCTCGATCCGTCTGACCCGCTCTACATGCTCCTCAACGAGACCCACGATCCCAGCTTCTCGTTCAACCCGATGGACCTCGACTTCACCGACCCCGACTTCGCCGTCTACGTCGACCCGAACGCCCTCTTCGTCGACGGAAAGGCGCCCGTCCACCCCACCCCCGTGGTCCCCCTCCAGCCACAGGACTTGCTCAATTCCTTTGCTTTCTCGTCCCCCACCCTCAGCTCCGCTTCCGCTTCCGCAGACGAGAGCCTCACCCCGCCCAGTCCTGGCAGCTCATCCAGCGCACGTGGCTCCCCGCCGGCACTCCCCGTCTCGCGACCGATACCAGGTGTGTGACATTCCGTGCCCGAGTCTCTCGCATGCTGATGCTTCGAGTAGACGCATTCCCTGTCTTCTCTCCCCCGCCTAATGCGCCCTTCCACCCGCCTCTGGGGGTCCAGCAGGCCGTCCTCCTGGCCCCCACTCCCTCCCCGGTACACACCGCGCAGGGTCCCCAGACACACGTCATAAATACGGCGACCACGGGTCGCCCCAAGACGAGCCATACCACCATCGAGCGCAGATACCGCACTAACCTCAACGCGCGCATACAGAGTCTCAAGGCTGCTGTTCCCGCCCTCCGCGTTCTAGACCAGAACTGCAAGAACGACGACTATAAAGTAGACGAACGTGGCTATATAGACGGTGTCAAGGTCGCGAGGAAAGGAAGCAAGGCGAACGTCCTCGGGAAAGCCGTCGAATATATTCGGTAGTTTCTCCCCAAGTCATGCCCAATCATGTCACTCATTCCTCTGTCAGTGTTCTCAAGAGACGAGAGGCTAGACTGAAACGCGAACAAGACGGTCTGCGTTCCTTGATCTGCGGTTTCCCTGGCGGTCTGGGCGTTCTATCCGAGTGGGAGATTGAGTGGATCAAGAAGTTCGGTGGCCCTGAAAAAGACGAGATCGATGGTGATGGTGCAGAAGAAGCCAGCGACGACGAAGATGGCGATGGCGATGGAGAAGACGACGGCGATGCTTCAGAACGTGCAAGGAAGAAACCCAAGATAGAACCCCCGAAGAAAGAGAAACGCAAGATTGCCCCCGCAGCTCCCATTGCGGCTGGTCCAGGCTGTGGGGTCAACGTCGCCGGTCCAGGTCCCGTCACCGAAAAGCGTAAACGCGGTCGCCCCCGCAAGATACAACCCAACATTCCTCCCCCGATCACCGCAGTCGCCCCTGCTATCCTCACTGAGCCCCGTCAATCAGGCATCGTAGTCCCTCCTCCGCACACTCAGTCCGTTCAACCCCAGCAATACCTCCTTGCTGTCTTTGCGCTCTTCTCGTTCTTCAACTCACCATTGACCTCCACATCCCAACCAGTGTCCCATCACCATCACACCCACCAAGGCTCAGTTCTCTCCCATGCCACCCCTCCGGTTCCCGCCCAGCTTGCAATGGGTTGGTCATGGGGCGATGCCGTTCAACTTGTTCACCTGCTTGCATCCTTGGCCGTCTTCATCTCTATCGTCATCCCTTGGATCCCCGTCTCATGGAAGGTCTACCAGTCGCGATTGATGCAGCTAGTACCGTTTGTTTCTTTGATGTATCAGACACATGCCAGCTCCTCACATGAAACGTCGGATCTTCCGACGCCCCCCGATTCACCTGGCGTCAGCGACTGCGACACTGAAGCCGACTCATCCTCCACCGAATATACCGTGCGCGCCACCAAAGAGGTCTCAGATCCAGTGGCCGTTGCTCTCAGCTCCAGAGGCGCACCTGATGAATACGACAACCTCTTGAGCGCTTTGAACGTTAGCACCGGATGGCTTGGTATGCTCCGGGGCTCCGTTGGTGCTCTCCAAGCTCATTACAGACCTCAAATGCGACGCGAGCGTCTAGCTTGGACACGACTCGCAGAACTGATCGTCCTATCCGCTGGGAATATACCGGCGTCGGTACGCTTGCAAGTCTACAACCATCTCTCTCAGCGCTCAGGGTCTGCTGGAACACAAGCGGCTTCTGATTCGTTGGTCTCCGACCTGTGCACCCTCGCCCTACTTTCGCGGTCGCTACCGTTTACGGAAGCCCGATCGCAAGCACTCTGGATCCGTGCGCGTAGATTGGCAGATTCTGTCGAAGTATCAGCATACCAGCGTCTCGTCCTCGATACCATGACCATCGAGAAAGCTGTAGAATGCTTGGCGACGTCGAAGCTAGTTCCTGGGTCCTCTCCCATCGTCGTGCTCGCATCTGGTCTCTTATGCGAACGCTTGCGTTCACACACGTCTTCCCTCTTCATTCACCGCGTCTCTCAAAGTCCCGAGAGTGACGGCGAGTTCCCGTCGACAGAGGACTCGAAAACATGGAATGCGACGCTCACTTATGGTCGCAGCCTCGGCGGCGACATTGGCCTGCTGTCCGATGCGCTCGCCAAGGTGTGGCATGACGGACGGTTCAGCCTCGACATGTCGGATCTGAAAGTGGACGCTGCCAACGAAGACGTGCTCGCCTTGCTTCGAGCCACGATGCTGTACAGCCAGGTGTTTGCCAGCCGATCGGTCCCATCGCCTCCTCCAAGTCCGTCCTCCAAAGCGGGTAGCAAGGACGACGCGGACGTGGTGTTGCGCCTTCGTCGGGTCCTGGGGTCGAGCGTGTTCGAAGAGGGCGGGGAATCGAACTCGGACGGCGTGTCGTTGGAGGACGCGAGGGATCGCGTCGTGGACATGATCGTCAGCTTGCAGAGGGAACGAAGGTCCCGTGTTGGTTAGATGCCCCTAGCGGGCCGATCTTTGCTTCCGCTCTTTTACGCTATGGTTTACTCGAATAATTCGCGGACTTTTTCATGTTTCGTTATGTATCAGAGACAGCCCGTCCGAGTGGGTGTCCTCGTGTGCTTTTTCTACTCTGTTCCAAGTATACTCGAAAATGGCTTCCGACTCGGGTGTTCCTCCTGGACTCGGAGACGTGAAAGCCTCTGTGTACGCTCAAGCCGGGAGTGAGTACGAATGGCGTCCGTTCAGCCACGCGCGTCTCTATACGAACGCGTTCATCATCGATGGCAACAAGGTGCGACCGAACGCCTCGCTCAGCAGTTCCTTGACTGACTCGACCTCTCCCTACTCGACTTCTCGTTCCAGCTACTGCTCGGAATGAAGAAACGTGGCTTCGGTGCGGGCCTGTGAGAGTCGCTTTTGATTGCCCCTCTCGACGGAAGCGGCTCATCGTCACGTTTCGACGACAGGTACAACGGATTCGGGGGCAAAGTCGAGCCGGGGGAGACCCCCGCGCAAGCCGCGCGACGAGAACTCCAGGTGAGTCCCCCTTTCCCCCTCCGCTCTCTCGCCTCGCCTCGCCAACGCCCACCCCCTCGGACGGAACAGGAAGAAGCGGGGATCGACGCGCCCCTCGAATACGTCGGCACGCTCTTCTTCGTGCTCGCGGGCGTCGACTGGGCGTTCGACGTCCGGATCTACGCGGCGCGGACGCACGTCGGAACACCGACCGAGTGAGTTCCCCAGATCCATCCGTCGTCGTCCGTCGTCGTTTGGATCGCCGGGGGGTCGTGGCTGACCGGCTGGCCCCGCAGATCAGACGAGATGAACCCGGCGTGGTTCTCGCTCGCGCCCGACAGCCTCTACGCGCCCTCTGTCCCTGTCCCTGCCCCTACCCAAGCCCCAGCCCCCGGGCCAGGGTCCGACGCTGCCAGCGAGGTGCCCCGGATCCCGTACGACCGGATGTGGGCCGACGACGTGTACTGGCTGCCCCAGCTCGTGCGCGGCGAGCGCTTCGTCGGGCGCGCCGACCTTGACGATGGGAACGTGATGAGACGGTATTGGTTCGGGAGCGTGGCCCAGGCTCAGGCCGACGCTTAGGGTTGTGCGCGTGTTGGGGCTTCGTCGGTACGAAGTCGGGTCGATTATTTAAAGAACGCAAGCGATTGTAGGATCGATCGACCGCTCGGGATGCATTACATATCATCGATGCGCGACATTGCCGCCGGGGTTTCGACATATCGCCTACAAGAACCGCCAACGTGCGAAAGCGAAACACAGAAGTCTGAGGATTCCTTCTCAGCGAATATCTCTCAGTGCCCTTCTGCAATCGGGTCCTCTCTCATCAAGGGTGCACAGTCCTTCGGGCAGCACTACTTGATGCGACCGACACCCAGACTTGGCATATCGCGGCATGTTACGGACTGCAGTCCTCATGCAGCGGGAAACGTTCTTGGATGACCGCCTCCAGACGTGCGATTCGTCCGTCTGATGGACACGAGTGGAGTCAAGTAAAACATCAACGACGATTTACAGGGAACACACCTGCGCTCTGACGAAGCGCCTCGACGGCCTGATCAGCGCTACGCTTGGATTCGGCTAGCTCGGTGCGAAGATTTCGCACGGTGTGCTCGAGCGTCGTCATCGCTTTCTCTAGCGAACGCTGAGTTAAAAACAAAAACAAAAACAAAAGCGGACGGCCGAGCGCACCCCGAAGATCTCGGAAGTCAGCGAGAAGAGACTTGACGGTCTCTTGGAGACGAGCGTTTTCGTCTTTGACGCGCGAGATCTCCCCTTCTAGATGGACGGTTCTGCTGTCTAGTGAACTCGGACGTCAAAAACGAAGCCATGTCGAGATCACGCTCCAAACCTTCGTCCTGAGAAGGCTTGGTCGTTTGAATCTCTTCATGATCGACTTTCATGAGCGAGATTTGCCCGCCACGGTCAGGAGCCATCTATCGCAAGGGGCGAGGCAGCGTATGATTAGCAGGTCACTTCACGGCCAGCTGTGCTTACGCCATCCAGATACGACGAGGGAAGGACGTTGCAAAGTCTCGTGAGGGAGACCGTGAGTCCGGTGGTCGTCACGAGATCATAGTTGATCGACATCGCCATGGAAGTGATGGAATCCGTGTGGTCGATGACAGACCCGATCCTTTCGTTCGTCGTCGTGTCCCAAAACGACACCTTGGCGTCGGCGGCGGCCGCGATGAACTTGCCGTTGTTCGCGAGGGCGATGGATGCGGGAGCCCGAGGACATCGGGTGTGAATGGGCCATTCCGAGAGCGTCGTCCCGGTGGACACGTCGAGGCGATGGACGATGCCAGCGTGGGACAGCGCGAACAGATGTCGACTGTCGTTGGTCCAGGCGAGGGAATGGTTGGACGCGGAGTCGGACGTCGTGATCTGGAAGTCGACGACGAGGGTGCCGTCCCGACCGTCGTAGACGCGAACGGAGTTGCTGCCGTCCCCCGTGGCGGTGGCGATGAGGCGTCCGTCTGGCGAGAATTTGACGCCGACCACGATGCTATCGTGTTGCAAGGGACCGAGGAGGCGCTCCCCGGTCGACAGGGACCAGATGCATGCGGTCAGGTCTCCCGATCCGGTTGCGATCCTGGTCCCGTCTGGCGACACGTCGGTCGCAAAGACCATGCCGACGTGATCTGCCTGGAGCCTGAAAGGTAGCCTTTCGTGTGTCTCTGCATTCCACACCATCACCCCATCGCCAAGCGTCCCGCTGACGACCCACTTTCCGTCTCGTGAAACCGCGATATCGACGACGATGTTACTCACTTCCATCGGCCTCCCCACCTCCTTGCCGTCTTCGACCTGCCAGCGTCGCATCTTGCCGCCCGTCTCGCCACTCAAAAAGTGCTTCCCGTCGACGAGGAAAGCCACCGTCTCGGATATCCCGCCCCGACAGTCGATTTCGATCGTGTTCTTTCGCTTCATCACGGAATGGATACCCTGGCTTATCTGAGTTTCGCCCGAGTCGACTCTGGCGTTTTCGTCAGCGCCGTTCTCTCGCTGCTCGTGTCACTCACCCTCCTTTTGATCTTGCGCGCAGCTGGAAAGCACACTCGACTCGATCTCAGAGAGGCGTGAAGAAGGTGGTGTGGGCGTCTGTGTGCGACATGCCATCGCCGCCCGGCGCACACGTGTCCCCTTATCGAAACGTGTCGGATTAATACACATGCACAAGTGATGAGCGATCACCGGTGTTCCGGGTTTGTCAAAGGAAGCCGGTCAATGAGACATTATGAGAGGCACGCGCCAGCGAAGAGAACCAGAGTCGGAAAATCTACCCGCTGTTTCTCGCGTATTTGAAGAGTGTCGTGTACCATGAATAGACTAGCTATGGTCTTGTCATCTTGAAGCCTATACTATCAAATTGCCCACCGAATGCGAAATTTCAACTATTTCTTGAATAACAGCGCAACTACTTGACTTATTTCGAGGAGGAAATACTTTGAACCCTTGGCAACGAGCATACACAACGACAGTAGGAAGGAGATGGGTCGAAATTATGAAATGCGAAACGGGTAATTAGTAACACCCAGTTCAGCGGTCACAAATTACCACAGGGACTGTGGTGGCTCTTCGAGTCGCTGGTTCGAACCCTCACAGTACTCACGTGACCGAAGCGCCCTTTCGGTGGCAGTGAACCCCGCGCATTTTGGGATCAGCTTAGGATTTGCCTCTCTCTCTCTCCCCCCAAAAAAACGGCTGTCACAGGTTGGGTTTAGGCTACCGACTTATGCCTCAGTATGCAGACAAGGACGAGCGATGGTCTGAAGCATCCAGCCGTCATGCGACTTCTCCATGATCCCTCCAGGATGCACGCCTCGTGGCCATGGAATACCCATATTGAGGAACGGCGTGTAGCGAGCCACACCAGCCTTTCCGACACCTTCAAAATCTATGAGGTAGGCGCGATGACTGTCGACGGCTTCGGACGTCGGTCTATCCTCGATGAGGATGTTGTCCCGGCGGACATCCCCATGAACGAGATCCATGCTGTGGAGTAGGCGAAGCGCTTGTTCGAGTGTGTCGACGACCACCTCGGGGAGTTCTTCGTCATCTCCAAATTTATGCCTTGCGTCTTTCCCGTCGATCCGCTCCATGACCACCATTTGCACACCTCCACGTAGCTCAGCGTAGAAGAGCAGCTCAGGCGCCAAACCTCGTTGCGCCAAAGCCACATGAGCATCGCGATTATATCTCTCGGAGAACTTGACCAGGGCCGGGCGTTCGCCGTAGCTAGCTAGAAATAAAGCGCGGCGCCTGGACCGATAATACTCGTTAGGGGTGAAGCGTCCTTCAAAAACAAGCGGCCTATCAGGCCCCGAGCTGGTGAGATAGGTGGGTCGTGGATAGAAGCGAGAGAGGTCGCTCGCCGTCTCTCTAAAAGACGAGGAATATCTCGTGCGCAGCTTTCTGAGCGCGTTCCGAAATACAGCGAAGGTCTTGGCAGTATTGGATACCTGTGCCGTCATGGAAAGATTGCAACCAAGATTGACATTCGTAAACAGCTGAAAGTTATATATGTCGGTGAGAATGGAGGCGCCAAATGAGATGTAGGGGCCTGCGATGGATACGTGTATGCATGGGCAACACGTGTTGTTACGGATGATAGCATACTGAGTGGAAGCATGTCAGTGGCGGTTGTATTACAAATAGATGAAAATTGACATGCCTCAGGAGCACTGGCAATATGCTGGAGCAATGTAAGTGCTCCTTGAAAATCTGCAACACCGGCCAGTCCTAGCTCATTCTTACATTCCACGTGCAAATAAATTGCACCGTTTTCGTCAACAATGGCATCGCTCATAATCACAGGAGAGGCGGTATGGACATGGGCCGTCAAGTCGACGTCGAGAAGAGCCTCGATCAGCGGGCACACGGCGAGTTCCCGGTCAGAATCTGAATCATAAACCTCGAGAGACTTGATGGCAAGCTCAGCAGTTTCGCCCAACATTTGGACATCGTCCTCAAGTTCAGAGAGCCGGGAGAGACCATGTGCGATGTCCGCAAAAGCTTCGTCGTAGATCGTGATTGGAGGACCGGTGTAGTCTATTGGGCGGCCGATGTAAATAGGGGATGTCTCTTGGTACATCTTGAGCATTGTCGGACTCTTGGCGACGGATGAAGGGCTCCATTGCGGTAAAACCGCGCTGCAGATTATTCGATCTTGAGCTAATATGGTGGGTCAGATAGTTCCCAGAATTTTGGACCGAACACCTGCCGAATTCCTCTCCGGGTGGCTCTCCAGACGGCATACTAAATACTTGATCTGAAAAATCTCAGTTACACCGTGTTCCATTGGAAAGACTTGGCGGACCTGGATGAATTTGAATGAAAAACTGAACTTTATGTTGATGACAAAGTTCGAGCGAGACGATTCTGACCGTAAGCACGTCCGGGTACTGGAGATGAACGGAGAGGCCAGCAAGCCTTGTCGAAAGGTCTTCAACTGGCTCCACATCTAGAGCATACTCCTTGCATTGCATTCAGCCTCGAGTATGTGGTTCGATGGAACTCGCACCTTAGGAAGATAAGCAACCCTCGTCTGATCCCAACGTCCAGGGCCAACCGCATCACGAAAGTCCCTAATAATATTCGCCACTAGTGACTCGCTGGATACTACCATAGGCAACGGGGCGGTAAAGTGCGATGGAGCGAAGTACAAAATGCCTCTGGACATTGTCAATGGTGGCACTTAAGCTTAAGGAGTGTTCGGGTCCACGCACTATAGGGGCTGCCGATCGAGTGGGAACAACAATTCTAATTTTGAGTTCAGGTCGATACAGGATGCCTCTTCCTCGAGTTCCCTTAATTATGAGTGTGCTATGTAGTAAAGTAGTTGGAACGATGATTTGCTCGACTTTAATCGAAGTTGTATCGCGGGGGGACGGTTTCTTGTCACCCGTGGAGGTGTTGCTCTGCCGTCGAACCGCGGCGAGTCGGTTCGATCCAGGAATGACTCCGAGTCGTATCGTATCGGCTATCGCCGGATCACACGTCAGGTCGTCGTCCCTAAATTTTTACACTTTGGCAATTGGCATCCAACACTCTCTCATTCTCAAGGATGGCATGCGCCCTCCGGTCGTTGATTGTGCCACGGTGCGACGCATAGTCGCGCAGGACGTTAATGGTCGTGAATCGGAGATCAGCAATGGTATTGTCGAGCCTTTGCGCATCTGCCTTACTTTGGATGCAGTCGACTTTGTTGATCAGTTAGAAGCAGGACGGTGGTGGCCGGCAGGTGCGGTGATAGTTGTATCATATCTTTCGCTAATTTGTCCCAATTTATTCGAGCGACGCCTGGGGCAACGGTTAATCAGCTACAAGCTGTTGCCCAATTACATGGTATATCCTTGTCCCCGGTGCCGTAGACCTGAGTTGGAGACCTCCAAAGTTCATCGCCGCACTGCACAATGTATGAAGGAGTTTGCAGCTCGTTCACAATGACCGGTCATTTTGGCGTTCAATTTCCGGGCGCAAAATGGTCTCCACAGCCGCTTCGAGGAATTATACATTGACGGGAACAGTGGGCCATAGCGTTCGTTCTGATCCTCCTGCAGTTATCGTTCATGCTTACAATGTTTTGTGCCGCATGACTGGTCCCACGATCATGTAATGAGGGGTGTGAACACTCGGCTAAACCTTGACGTCGGACTGTCTTGAAAGCCCATTGCATCGACTCCGGGAATGGGCCCGGCGCCCATCTTCAATGAGATTCATGATTGTTCTGATAACTGGCCGTGCTGCTCCCTCCTTTGCTTCGAACCCTCTGAGTCTGCATAGTACAACAGGCTAATCAGCCCTTCGCATCGCTTGGGATTGCGCTGCGCGTCGCGGTCTACCACTGAGGTGAGCTCTGTGGTGTGCCGTTCTCCCTTCCCGGCGTGCGTACTACTCTCCTAGCGCTTCGTTCCGATGGCCGTTCGATCATCCCACCTCCCCTCTGCCTTTTATGTCAAGAAAAATAAACCTCGACATCCACTTCCTTTCCCTCAACGGCTTCATGCGTTTCCCGATGCCTGTTACAGTTTCCACTTCTGGTGGCTCTGGATGACTGGGTTTACTTTCTTAGCGGTTGTGTCTTATTAGGGCTGCAACCACCCTACGGACATACCACAAACCCCCGTTTTCCATATGTTCGTCAATGAGGTGCACTTTTTCCACCTTTTCACGCGCTGTTACTTAAAGCAAGAACCCAGTTGAGCTTTCGGAGGCCATACGGACACCCCCGGTTTTCATTGTGCCTGGGGTCGTGCTACACTCCTCTGCTACTCAGAACCGTACATTCGACGTCGACGTCACTCAGTATGGAGCGGAGAACCAGCGGATTCCCTGGGCCTTGCTGCTTTAGTGCTGCAATGACGTTACCGACCTACAACGTCGTACATCTTCGGCTACTTCCATAGCATTTCCTGTACTTTGCTGCCTCATGAAATACACGCCCGATTTTGTGCACACACCTTGCTCTCCGGAGTCCGCAGGTCTGTGCTCTTGTATGTATTATCAGGGGGGCAAATTAGCTGGGAGGGGACCCACCCACACACTGCATTATGGGTGAATATCCATTATGATGTTATGCATTATAAGTTGTACTGTATCCAATTGACTCGCGATCGAGGATGCGCTATTCGTTCCACAACTTCCGTGGCAACAAGTATCCCACCCATAAGGCCATCCCAACCATGGCCAGCAGCACCCAATACGCAATATTAATGACCGTGATGTGTTTTCCAACACTGAACGAAAAGGCAGACGTGACGGCTGCAGGACCAATGGAGCGCATGGCAGACACGACTGTCTGTGCAAGGCCATTTGTTGCACCGATCGACGCCTGGTTCGGTGCAGCGGCACCTAAAAATATGAATGAAAGTGCTGGCCGCGTGCATCGTCAGAGTCGCCCTCTTTCTGGAATAGGCAGACTCACAGAAGGAAAAATTCGCAAATGTAAACAAAATTAACTGGAGCCCCACGAGTATCCAAACAGAATACCCCAGACCATCTGTGCGTGCTACCATGTTGATCACAGGGAAGAGCGCTATCATAGGAATGCACCAAGCGATAGATACGACGAACAACCATTTGGCACCGAGCCAGTTGTACATGGGAGTGAAGGAGAGCCACTGGATGACGCCACCTGATATGCCGAGAAGTGCCAGGATCAGTCCAATTGTGGGTGGGCCAAGATTGAGGCCACCCATCTCGACAGGCATTGCATAGAAGACTGGGAGGATTGCACGAAACGCCATGTCGATAAGGGAGAACGTAGCATAGCTCCCAGTCGCAATGAGAACTGGGCTAACAAGAAGGGCCCGGAAAGGTATCTGTTTATCTAGCGCTGAACCGTCGTCACAGAAAACAGGGACCTGTTTATCTGACTCTGATGTTCGGTCCTTGATAATCCAACCGAGAAAATATTGTATCGGTGTCATCCGAGCCCTCGTAGTCTATGAAACCGTTGAGCGACATTTCCTTTGATTCAAACCAGCCGACGAACTTCCTTCAGAAACAAAAAGGTGACGAGCAACGAGAGCGCTGTGATAGTTGCGGAGACCGAACATGGCAGGAAATATGGGTATTTCTTGAGGAATGCCGAGTTACCGAAGATATGTGGGAACCTGTCTGCAGGCGCAGCTAGAGACCCGCCTATCAATGGCCTGAGTGTTCGTTTAGTATAAAAGAGGGTATGCCAATTGATGAAGAAGACATACCCCACAGTTATGCCAATGAACCAAGTAACTGGTAACATGCTATATACCCGGGCGACATTCGTGGAATCTGTGATTTCCGCTATCATGCTCTTAATTACACCGATGTTCCCGTTCAGAGCGCCGTTTAGACATCGACTTGGGGTATATCGTCAACTTCTCCAGAAAGCAAGGTATGGCGTACGCTCTCACCTAAGAACAAGAGCCCAGATCGTCCTAGACAATCCAAAACACCACATCGACGCAGAAAGTCCGAAAAGACCCGTCAGTAGAACAGGCCTTCGACCGATGTAGTCTGATGTACGACTCCAGTGGAATATCGTGCATGCCTCAGTTAAAAAGAATAACGAATGCTGGCATGTACGAGTTAAACGACCAAACGTGCGGGGTCAATGAAATGCATTGTCTACGAACCATGAGGCCAACATAGTACCCAATGCGCGAATCTTCGCCATGAGTAACACCAGTGTCCTTGATCAGCTACACGTAGTAGAACTGTAGTGCGCGTAGGGAATGTACAAGGTCGAACTCGTACCTGGGGTAGGAACGGCGTTATCACCTGCGAAGATATCGGTTCTGAGAATTGAAGCAACAATAGTATGGACAATTGACGCCAAGGGAGGGGTGTCCTCTCCCTTTGATCAAGGTCACTTCGTTGAGAATTTTCAGATTGGTTGAGTATCTCTTTCTCTGTGGTTTGAGGCATGATAGTTATGTACAGTGGATGGGCACTCGGAGTAGAGGAGACAAGTGAGGACCTAAGGAACCCTGGAGTTAAATAAATTTACCTCACGTCATAAGAGAACGGTAACTACTTACGCAGCAGCCCGGCTCCGAGTGAAGGAGCCGAAATCGTTCCGTTATTTATGACATTAGCACTTTCAAAGCAAACTTGGTATGCCTCCGAAATTCTGAATTCAAGCTCACCAAGGGAGGCATATGCTGGAAATTGAATTAGCCCATGAGCTACGAGCCCTCCTACCGGAGCGTCGAGCACAGTATCATCCCCATGGTCTTTTAGTAGCTGACCAGTGTTGTGTCTTGAGTCACTTCCGAGTCCGCTCCCCAGGCCAAGCACACGCACACGCGAGTAGTGTTGCCGCGAACTTGCGAGTGACCATAAGTAATGTACTTACATAAACGGATTTAGCTATGTATCTAAAATGTTTCAGAAGGTCACGGATACAGTAAGTAATGAACGCTCCCGTCACGTACGGCGGGGTCGGACTAGGAAATAGCGGGGGCGTATGAGTGGTCCTACTCATCTACTAGACACACCCAGGACACCATCGGGAGTCTCAGGAGAAGCACGGGGGACGTCTAGCCGAGCTTGCCACAAAAACGGTTATTCCGGCGGTCAGCTCGCTTCTTGCCGCCGTAACACTTACGGAGCCGTAGTACTATCATTACCCACCAAATGCGAAATTTCGACTATTTCATAAATAACAACACAACCACTTGATCTATTCTCTTCGGATCTGGATGAGATCATACATTGAACCCTTGGCTGCAATTCCACACAGTAACAGGATGGAGAGCGTGTGTTTTTGGGTCTGCGGAATGTGCCCGATACGAAGAGGCTCAAATCCATATGAAATGCGAAACCTTGTCACGGGTTGTCACGCACGGCATGGTATCAATCTCCATTTTGACACCTCAAAAACCCTGCAATAAACCTACTGACAATCTATGGAGCGAACCATGATCTGGTACGCACGAGATCGTTTTGGATCTGGAGCGGAATGTCGGTAGCTGACCCATTTTCACCACTCGTCGACCACACTTCCCCCTACCACACTCTACACAACATGGTTTTCGTTCTTTCAAATGTACTTCCTATACAATTAGACTATGCTCTGGCTTCTCCAGGTGTCTTATTATTAAAATGTATAGAATTACAAGTTGTGGATGCGATTTCGCATTTGGTGGTGACTATGCATTTGGTGGGTAATGATAGTATTCCACGCTATAGAAGGCCCAATTGCAACTTGTTTTATTATAATCCACAACACGAAGAACCTATTCCCGCATATGTGCCACTATCCCCGCGCTTCCAGTTTTCACTGGGAATGAGCTTGCGAAGCACCCGCAAACCGACAGAACGCCAAAGCTTGGGCGCGTCAATATCGGATTGGCAGGATGGGTTCCGCACGGATGGTCGAGAGATCGACAGCCTGATCTATTGCGTCGTCTATTTCCCCGATGAGGGCACTGCGAGTGAATGTCAGATCAAGAACGAGGACGGACGTAATCAAAGGTACATCATGTCGCCTTTGACGAGGTAGAGACCAAGTGGGATTTCTTCGACGCCCTCTTCCATGCTGTACACGCGCTCCTTGGACTCGGAGAGGACGACGTTTGATTTTTGGTCGAAGCCCGCGAGCACGCCCTATTTTACTGCGAGTTGAGCGCATCATGATAGTTTGAAAAGGAGACTCACCACGATCGCCCGGCCATCTTGGAGCACGAGGAGTACACGACCTGGGACGGGTCAGGAGAGGCAAGATCCGGCGTCTGTGGCTCACGGTCGACGTAGCCCTGGAGGCTGGCCATTTGCACGTAGTCGATCCCGTCGCCTGCACCCTGCTGTTCGAGGATCGGTCTGATATTTTCTTTCCCACGGCTCCCCTCATGGTCCCGGTGCACTCGACGCCCAGCACGCTGCCCTCCGCCCGCCCGACACTCCGAATCCCGCCTCAGCCCCGCATCGCGTCCCACGCCCGCGCACAGACCCAAACATCAAAACGAAAGCCCCCATCACCGTCGCTGGCAAACCCTCAGCGCGCCAAAGACCACCGAGAACCCCAGACCAAGTCCCGCCCGGTATTAGCTACTCCGGCCAGAAGAGGATGTCCTCGACTACGAGACCGACGCTGGCATTGTCCGTATAAGAGCGCTGCCGAACGCACGAACAGCGTCCAGCGGGAAATGGATGGTTACAGGCATCACCGCCTATTGTCTCGCCGAGGGACTCGAGATGAAGCTGCTCGCCTCTCAAGCTGGAGCACAACGTTCGGCCCAGCGCATTCGGCGAGGCTGTGTACGTCGTAAGTCGCGCCCTGTGTCCTGCGGAGTTCGATATCTGACCGTAATCTCTCCTGAAGATTAGTACCATCTGCCGCTCTTACCTGGTTACTCCCTATCTACTACCGTCCGGTCCTCGTCCGCATTCACAAAGGCGCACCTTAGCCGCCTGTCGGAGGCTGAGGAGAATGGTTATCAGGGCACCCACTTCGCCATCGTACGGTTAGGAGGGGCGAGGCGAGCAGAGCGCGATGACCAAAAGACGAGGGCACGATTCTGGTCCTACTTTAAGTAAACTTACGCCCTACAGACGAAGATCAAGCGAGGTTCCTGCCGACGCGGCCTGCGGTTCCCGAGTCGTGGAGTCATACTATTAACATCTGTCAATGGCCCGTACTGACCAAACACCTGCCAAGAGAACCGCCATTTGATTGGATCACCGGGCTTGTCTTCCTCCGAGCCAGCACTCCATGGCCAAGCGGGGCACTAGCAACCTTTGACGCAATTATTAAGGTCGATGCGTGCCATTGTTCTTGGCGACCTGGGTTGGCGCACAGGTTTCAACCTCCCCTGCGTCCTATATATCCTCCCATCACAAGCGCATTATGTGGCTCACTCCACATCTTTTCCTCGCTGACTTGCGGTTTCCGCGAGGGAGACAACGCCAAGTTCTATTCATTGACGACGCGCGACATCAAGATGAGCTTTCACTCGTACCCCGCTCCTGGTTCGTCTGAGTACTGCAACTATATGTTCATGCCTTGCTCACCGAGAGCCGTCTCTAGAACCACGCAGAATTGTGATCCCCGCTGCGCGAACTCTCACGGAGCCTGCCCCTAGTGGATTCATGCGATCGGTGATGGGTCATCACGAATTAGATGACATAGATGAAGGCATAATAATGCTTGCTCAGCCAAAGAAGAGAAGTTCGTCGATTCACGAGCGTTTACCTCTGACTTGCTTAACATTTCCAAGTTACACAGGATGAGCAAGACGCGATAGATGAAAAGGCACGCAGACGGGCGATGAAAAATCTCGTCAGCTCTTGGCAGGAACGGCTCCAGTTGATTAGTGTCATCGTTGAGTTCTTGCATTATTTTGTTCTTGCGCAGTTAAGTAATCTTTATGTTTATAGACTACCTTTTTCGCCTCGACCGAAGCTGCGATGCTTGTGAATACGAAACCCCTTAGTCACGAGGAGTTTACAAACAGCACCCTGCAGGCATCAAACGCGAGCCTTTTGGGGGCCTTGATTGTGCATGTTTATGCTGGTTCGTTTTCTGCTAGTACCTGTACGCGAAAACTGATCTGCTTGGCATGTAATTAGCTGTCCTCTCATTCTTGGGTGCATTTCTACTAATCAGGTATAAGCTGAAAGAGGCTACGCGGGAGGAGATGATCGCAGAGGGCCTAGTAAACTCGCCTCTGGGATCCGAGTTCAAGGACGTCGAACAAGCCCCCGCCGTCGAAGTCGGGTTACACCGGACCTTGACGAACACTCAACCCGCGAACATCGACACCGCCACATCGGACGCAAAGCAAAACGAAACGAAAGGCTCGTATCGCGTGGAACCCCCCATTACTTCTGCCGATCCCCATCTCGAGCAAGTTGGACTATTCATGGGGAACGTGTCATCCCATATCTTGAGTCGAACCCACGCGCTATGTGTCTTCCTTGCTGCAGTAGGCTTCATACTTGCCATTATCGGTATCTTATGTTACGCCTGGGCCTCACACCCAAGATCAGTTAGCATATTTGCGTCCACCTGCTTTGGTGGAGCCGTGCTTGCTATGGTTGCCTTACTTATCTGACCCTGTAAGGCCAGATTGTAAGGCCAGATAGGGACCATTAATTAATGTGCAACGCGACCTCCATGCAAACCAATCTATGTATATGTCACTGGTCAATGGTCTATAAACTTACATACTTCGACCCATCAGAAGAGTCGCTCGATGTTGAGGACTTGTCTGCTGTGGACGGGTTGATCGGCAGGAGTTTCAGGCAATCCCATGGGGAACTGCTACAAGTGAGAGACGCTATAGAAGTGCTGCTCACAAGAATACAGGTAGCAAATTACATCAGAATCATCAGATCGATGTTCGGAATAGCAGGTACACTGAGACAGCTCCACCCCCGACTCGGAGGTTGCGGGAAGGATCGAGGCAGGAGGATGATGGTTGCGTCAGAGAGGATAGGGAAGGTTGCTACGTCAGTCCGATTGAGATGCGCAGAGACCTTCCTCCGGCCGCCATGTTCCCAGCGGAGTCCGATGCCGAGGTGGGCTGCAAAAGGGAAGCCGATCGTGGATTCCTCACCGAGACAGAAGCAGAACGCGATTACTCCCAGATGAGAGACTCGAACACCGACTATTCACCATGCCTCGTCCAGATGGGTTCCTGAACCAGAGGTCGATGAACCGATCGCCGAGGTCGTCTTTTTCGCTTACTGCGTCCGAGTCGTGGTGTTTTACAGTGGCTTCGCAGAAGCTCAAGAACGAAGTTCAGTAAGAGTTTACTTAATTTCCCACCCACATCGATCCAAACATCTGACTCGGAGCCACGGCGTCCAAGGATATACTACAACGATTTCTTTAGCCTGAGTACGTTGCTCCCTATTTCTCGTCAACACAAACGTGCTCAGATTTCACCCAGGGTTCAAATCCGTCTCGCCTTCTTAAGCTCTACGTCGCAGTCCACTTTACTTGCAATGTGTGAGGCTACGGCTTCACGCGTCCTGTCAGATCCACTATCCCGCACCAACGAGTCGCCGAGTCTGGCGCCTCGGTTAATAAGCATCGCCACATGAACCTCGTGTCGAATGTCCATGACGTGCCTGAGCTCTTCTAGATCGAAGCCAGCCTTGGCGGACTGTACGAGAGCGTGAGTACATGGAGGTCGAGGGACGCGCCAGGGCCCTAAACGAGAAGCTACTCGTCCCGAGTGACTTTGTGAGTGATTCCGTGTGTACTTCTGGTTGTCTTCTGACGTTGAGCGCTAGCTCGACGCGATCCATGACCGTCTGAACAATACCGCAATGGAGCGGATAATGTGGATCGTGATATGGTATCTCATCTGCCCGTGTCTGCTTACTCGTTTGGTGACCTTCGTCTTGGGCTCGTCGTTTTTACCACTTTCGAAGTGGTGAGTTTTTGGCTGCCCTGGATGATGACGACGCTCATGCATTCGTTCAGGGCGAAGTGTTCGTGCACTACATCGTGGATTCGGTCCATTTCGCATTTGTCGTGCTCCCATCTGTCCGCCATTCCCGTAATACGAACTCTGATCTCCCTAGCTCGTCCTGCCCCTTCCCTTTGGGATAATCATGTGGGGGGAAGACACTGGTTCTTGTCCTGGCTCGCAACTCGCCGATCAGGGCTTCAGGAGAGATGGGGAAAGATCGGTGATTTGGTGCGGTCGTGAACGTGACATCAGCACGTCGCACCCGCGGTTTTCGTGGCCCTGCGACCATCCACAAGTGTCCATTGACTACACTACAGCGATCCGTGGTGAGTAAACTCGATGCAGATTCCATATGTCTGTATCGCTCCAATTACTCCAAAGATCACCTGCCATTGTTGGCTCGTAAAGTTGACATCTGTGAAACGATCGAACCATACTTGTCGGATATCACAATGATAACAGCCGTGACTGGATTCGACGCAATGCGAGACTGCAAGAAGGAGCCGTCGAAGTTGAAAGCTAGAGTAAATATGTCTTCTGACAGTTTTGGATGCACCATACTTAGTGCTAGATAGAAGTTTGAAAGCCGGTCTCTTCCCACTGTCTTCGCATAATGTCATTTCCCTCTGGCAAACGGCCACCTCACTGACTGTTCGGCTATACGTTCGCGGGCCAGACCCTTAGTAGCTTGTATGTTTCAGGCTATGTTGACAAAAGCAGCATATTTTCTTGGAGAGTTTCACTTGGCACGAACATTCGTTAAATCTAAGTCCAAGCTATTGGTCCTGTCACGACAAGCCGTCGATACTTATCCGCTTCAAGAAGCGTCAATGAACGAGCGATTCGTCGGACAATCGAACTGTGGAACGCGACGCCCATCCAAGAGGCACGTGGGGCACGGATACCATCTTTCAGGCTCCATTGAATGTCGCGAGCTTATCTTATCAGCGTCACTAGTAAAGCTTCGGATGCTTGTGGCCGCCCAAGAAAACTTGATCTCGGGACTAAAATCTGAACAACCTGCGCAGCCCCTCGAAACCGAACGCAGGAGGACGGAGACCGTCAAGTCCGAAACACTGACCCAATTTTGGGTTGTCCCGCCAACTGGTGTCGACTCGGGGGGGTCCTCCGATTTTTCCTTTTCGGGTGAATATGGAAGGTAAATACCAAGTTTGGTGCATATTTGGCTCAGCGCCACTATGAGCAAAAATCATAAGTATAGGGTTTTGCTGACCTTCTGTGTGTTGGTCAACGGGCGCGTGACAGTTTCTTTTTCTCCGTTTCTAGTCGTTCCCTCGCTTCGTCTCTCCACCACCAGTGCCTACGTTGCTCGGTATTCACGTCTTAAGTGCTGGTCTCATCAGTCTGCTTTACTCGAGCCACTTCTGCCTACGTTTCTAAATCAGGACGCCATTGCGCCGGCAAGAGCGATAGCCGCTTATCAACTTCACGCGAAGACGTCCAATGCGCAACCCGCTGTTGCTACGAGAGGTATTCGACCACATCCTGGACTATCTAGTTCATGCACCGCAAGCTGGTGGAGAAGGTGACACCATCACTGACATCACGGTTCACCAACTTTATGAAGAGCAGCGGAAAGACCTCTTTGCTCTCGCACGGACATGCCATGCAATCTCAGAGCCTTCTTTGGATCGCCTTTGGCGATCTTTGAGATCGATCACACCCATCGCGCGGCTTTTCGTGATAGTACACGGCAAGGACGGGAAGCTTGTGGTGGTAAATGCATTTGCATTTCTTGATCAAAGGGCCTGCCTGATACTTGCAGAACCCTCCTTCCCCCTCAAAATGGGTCGACATCCACAAGTACACTGTCCGCATCAAGGAACTCTTCGTCCTTCCATGTCGCTCCTTCAGGTCCAGTTCCAATGTCTCCTTTTTGTGCCACATTCCCCAGCTTCCCCCACTCTTCTCAGACCCGGCAGGCTCAGAACACTTGTGCCTTTTGCCGAACCTGAAAGTACTCATCTGGGGTATGTCCTATCCGAATTCAGCTCCTCTTGTCGAGCGCTTGCTGGCCCCTGGACTCGTTTCGTTGGACATCACATCCAGAGGGATCATGAATAATCCCTGCCAGCACTTTGATCGCTTCGCCCTTTTGTGTCCGGCCCTGGAGGTGTTCAGATGGGACAGTGAACGACTGGATACAGTCAACGAAAAAGAGATCCTGCGCTCACATATAATGGATGCGCTTTCTAGTTTTGTCCTTCGCCTCGGGAAGATTCAAAGTCTCGAGATCTATTTACCCTTCGACCATGTCACTCTGAAGCACCTCATCCTGTCTCCAAATTTCAAGACTCTGGGCATGATGCTGGATCATGTCTCGTCCGAGGTGGAAAAAATCGGCATACCATTTGTTCACACACCTTTTCCCAATGTCGAGAAAATAAAATTGGAAGTCCGGGATTTGCATTTTCTTGCAAGCCTCCTGCGGCCACATGGACAGCATTTTCGTAGTGTTGACCTTACGCTCTACACGGACTGGGTTCGACCTATCGCGGAATCTGTGTACGATTGCTTCACTGCGCTAGCCACGCCCCAACGCGTCAGTTCTCTTGAATCGTTTTTTTTACATGTTCATGAAGGTGACTGGGAATCCATAGAGGACACCTCGGAGGTGGCCGAGATTTATTGCCTCACCTTCGACACGCTATCTCCCCTAACAGTGTTCCGCAACCTTCTCACGCTCAGCATTTTGCTACCCAACCAAATAGCCATCAATGACGATGAACTAGCAACTTTGGCCCGCAGTTGGCCGGCGCTCAGGAGGCTACGGCTGGATTGCCGATCCGGATGGTGGCCTTGCAGGTCGGCGAAGTACGCAACCCTACGCGGATTGCTGGCGCTTATCGAGGCATGCCTACGGCTTGAGTCAGTTTGTCTACCCATCGACGCCAGGGTCATCCCGATGGATGTCAGTCCGGACACCCGCAGCACCACTGTGCATTTTATCACTTTTCCGGATAGTTTGATCAGCGAGCCCCGTCTGGTGGCCGAGTTCATCCGCAAGCATCTGCCATCTGTCAGATATCTGGATCCCGAGTATTGGAGCTTCACGCAGTCGGGAGGAGCTGCAGAGTACTTGGCGGAATGTCAAAAACTTTGGGCCGAGGTCGAGTATGTTTTAATGTCACGACGTGATTGCTGCGTCGGATGCACCTTGGAACGATCTTAGTGTCCTTTTTACTCTGGATTCTATACGCGCGTTGTTTCTTGCAGGATTTCTCGTATCCGTATGCCTGTTTACCGAGTTTCGTAGGTCATGTATTTTACATAGTGCCCGTGTAACTATGACCACACATTTGCCATGGTGTTTTGAAAGCCGGACTCGTATCTGCCCTACTTTTGATGCATCCACTTATAAGAAATTGAGCTGCAGACACTCTGCAAAGTCTCCCGGAAACAGCGGGACAGCAGCTCTCGGTTACACGGACTTCAAGTTCAGAAGCTTCTTGAATGAACTTCATGTATTATTATGTACTACTTAGTCCATCGCATGCATCTAATATAAATAAGTGTCTCAAAGTCCCGCGTTCTTGAACAGATGATTGTTGGCATGATTATATCGCGCCTGGCCCAGTTCAAACAAAGTGGCTGGACGAATCGCGAGTGCACCGAAATCTCTGATAATCAAAACATGGCGTCGACTGATGTATAATAGTTTAAACCCACCTGTGACACAGTATCAGCAACCCCCGTAAAGGGTTCCGAGACAACCACCACCATCAGAGTAAGACAACGACGAAGGTGTCTTCGAGATGGATTCTTGGATCACCCGCAATTGTCCATGCCACTAGTTCATGCATCCGCATACACAGCATGATAACATCCCGCATCATCTCTAGCTTCTTCGAGCCCGCGCTCGTCGACGACCTACAAGGACAGCTGGGATTCTGCGTCATCCAAATCTCTTCCCAGCATGGGAGTCTGGTGAATTGAAAGTGCCCGTTGCTGGAGACGAGGATAACGTGGGGGGGCGACGCTGCAGTGCTATGTGCATCTGTCACAGGAGACGGTGGGCTTACTTCTAGTCTTTGCTCCTTTCTGTTATAGGGGTGCTTGGATGACTGCCTGAGTGAAGGAGTTTGGGCTCATATATCAGATTCGGGGGATGTTGTGGAAGATGACATGACGATCGAGGCATACTGGGAAATTTGTTTATAGAGGCGCGCGATCGTGAGGAAAACAAAAACTTCCGACGCGTTTTCGGTCAAGCGCCACCATGCAAAGAAGTCCGACACGCAATCCGTTGCTAATACCCGAGTTGTTGAATTACATTCTGGACTGCTATCTGGACGTGTCGCACGATGCATCACGATACGGATCAGACATCTGTATCGGGGTTCGCCAACCTTGCGAAGAATCGCGAAAAGCACTCTTTTGTCTCGCTCAGACATGCCGCACATTTTCAGAGCCTTCTCTGGATCGCCTCTGGCGATCATTGGATTCGATCGTACCGATTTCTCGTTTTTTCGTGGTAGAGACTTGTGAAGGTGGGATGCACGAGACAGGTCTTGTGGTAAGTGCGCCATCCATCCCGTTCGAACGCCCTGCCTGACATTAGTAGGTCCAACCTTCTGCAGCTGAGTGGGCCAACATCCATAAGTACGCTGTCCGCGTCAGGGAACTTCTCGTTGGTTGCACAGACCCGACCCGGGCCCTTGAGTCGTTAGGACGCATTCCCCAACTCCCACGCATCTTCTCCGACACTGCCAGCTCGAGCCCACCTTGCCTGTTGCCTAACTTGAGGGTGCTCGTTTGGAATCCGCGCTCCAATTATCGTTCACTAACACCCATTGAGCCACTACTTGGTCCTGGACTCGTCTCTTTGGACATCACCTTTCAATGGTTTGTCGAGCCTCGCTCGCTCTTTGATCACCTCGCCCTCTGTTCAAACATCAGGGTGTTCAGATGGAACTTCCCAGGGTTCGATTATACCATTGAGGAAGGTGATCCGGTGGCTGCAGATGCCCTTTCTCGTTTCGTCCTTCGCCTCTGCAAGCTTCAAAGTCTCGAGATTGTCGCTCCCTTTGATCACATCACACTGAAGCATGTCATCCTGTCTCCGGGCTTCAAGAACCTCGGAATCATGCTCGATTTTGAAACTTCCAAGGTGGAGAAAATTAACATCGCAGCTGCTGACACACCCTTTCCCAACGTCGAGACAATACACTTCGAACTTTGGGATTTCACGTTTCTAAACAGCCTCCTACGGCCACATGGGCAAAGATTTCGTCATGTTAAGCTTACATTTCACTCGTCCTGGTTACCACCCCTCATCCAGCCCATGCTCTCCTGTTTTGCTGCACTGGCTACACCTCAGCGTGCTGATTCCGTTGAATCATTCGTCTTTTCACTTCACCAATTTGACTGGGACTATGGTATGGGGGTGGGGGAGCCCGTGGACTTGGAGGAATCGCCTGAGAACTATTGTATCACCTTCGAGATACTATCCCCCCTCACAGTATTCCGCAACCTGCGCAAACTCGAAATCTTAGTCCCCAACCAGATCTCTATTGACGACGACGAACTCGCGATGTTGGCTTGCAGTTGGCCAGCACTCGAGTTTATGCGGCTCAATTGCAGTTCTGGAGGGTGGCCTTGGAGTTCCGCCAAGTATGCCACCCTGCGAGGGTTGCTGGTCCTTGTCGAGGCGTGTCCACGACTTGAGGACATTTGTCTGCCAATCGATGCAAGGGTCGTCCCGATGGATGCCACCCCCAACATCCATAGTACCGCCCTCGAGCGTGCCTCATTTCCCAATGGCTTGATTACGGAGCCGCGTGTGGTGGCGGATTTTTTTCAGAAGCACTTGCCTTCTCTCAAGTTGCTGTCCCCCTGGGAGTGGGCGTTCGCGTCTCCCCATTCGGAGAATCGGCCCCTACAACTGTGGCTCGAAGTCGCATCGATGTTGTGACATACATCGTAATGGCGGAGCCCGTAAAATGACTATCCACTTTAGGTCTGTCGGAGGTGGACCCACTGCGTATGATTACCAGTCTAGTCTTTCTACGTCACGGTGCTCCGGTCTACGAAAATGACAGCTAGTAACCCAACAAATGACCCGATTGATCGATTGTAACTGATGAATGTCAACGTGCTATGCATGATGCGAAATAAACGACGGAGTGTACCGAATCGAGCCTCGGTTCGTGGACTCGACGCGAAAACGCATCGCCAGGAAACGAACGGCGAAAAACGCACACGCACCACTATGAATACGGTAACTCCCCACTCTCCGCTCCACTGGCGCCGTGCCCGTGCCCTTGATCGGCCCCGAGGGGCGGACCATACCTTCCCCGCTCTCGTTCCCTCCCGCGCTCCCGGTCACTGTCCCGATCCCGATGATCCCAATCTCGATTCCAGTCCTTGTCTCGCTCTCCCCTCTCCCGCTCGTATCGACCCCCGCCCGGACCGAGCGGCACCGACGGCTTCTGCGGTAATCCCACCGGCTTGAGAGGCAACGACGGATGCAGCGGCGGCTTCGGCGGGCCCCGGTCGCCCCTGTCTCCCCTGTCCTGGTTATGCCGCCCATGGCCGTGGCCATAAGGCGGCGGCGGCGCGGGAAACCCGTTGGTGGGGACCATCCCGGGAGCAGGCTGTCCGTACGCCACGGGCGGCGGAGCGCCGTACCCACCTACGGACAGGCTCGTGCCGGGTGGAGCTTGCCCCTGCTGCATCAACGCGGTCAGCATGACGGGCGGGGGTGGTCCGGCTCTCGGTGCGCGTCCGTGCCCGTGTCCATGCCCAGGAGGTGGGTGTCCATAGAAACCTTGTCCGTGCTGCAGCGCTGGACGTACGTGTTCGGGCGGTGGTTGGACGTGTTGCGGCGCGAGGTTGTTCCGGCGGCCCCGCTTGTCGAACTCATGCGAGGCTTCGTAGACGGGGAGTCTGTGCAGCCAGGCAACCGCGTTTAGACAGGGGAAACGAAACGAAACGGTGGCAACTCACGTCTTCGGATCGGCAGGGAGTGGGTCCGTCCAAAAGTAATCGTGATCGAGTGCTTGAGAGGCTGTGATTCTGTCCCGCGGATTACACGTCAGGAGT
Source organism: Strobilomyces echinocephalus (assembly GCA_038090115.1). Taxonomy (NCBI): domain Eukaryota; kingdom Fungi; phylum Basidiomycota; class Agaricomycetes; order Boletales; family Boletaceae; genus Strobilomyces; species Strobilomyces echinocephalus. Next base: position 52,210 of record JBBPMC010000006.1, on the reverse strand, counting down.
TTTTCCAGGAGATCGCACGTCTCCGGGACGATGCAAATGCTGCACACGACCGAGGACGAAGAACGTCAACGTAGGCCGAACGACCCAGTCCACGTCATCAGACACCCACCTGACAAACGTGGGTTTCAACTTCTTTGGGTGGTTTTGGAATCGTTTCACTCCCTCGCAACCAGGTAGTGCATCGAAGTTGGGCCATGTGTGCTGATTGGGCGTTCCGCACAATTGCCATATCTTCTCCAGTTGGTCGATGTCCGATGTGCCGGGAAGGATCGGTTTGCGCATGAACATCTCGCCAAGGACACAGCTACGGATGGATCGGACCAACAGTTCCATTTATCGAACCCCAAAAGAAAGAAACGAGGACTCACCCAATGCCCCATATATCAACCTCACCTCCATACTGCCTTGCTCCGAGAAGCAGCTCGGGAGGTCTATACCACCTCGTCACGACACAATTTGTATACCGCTTCTCTTTCCCCTCCGAATGTTTTCCACTCTTGCTTTGTGAATCCCCAGCTGTTGATGGGAGAACAATAGAGGGGTCGAAGGCACGTGCGAGACCGAAATCAGCTATGCGTAGAGACCCGGAATTAGAGATGAGTAGGTTAGCAGCTTTCATATCACGGTGAAGGATGTGATTCTGCGTATACGCGGAAGTTCATCACCGAATTCGAGTCAAATCAAATGAGGGCGCTCACCCGGTGCATATACTCGGTCCCCTCCAAGAGTTGTTTCATGTACAGCTTGATTTGACTAGGCAACAGCTTCACTCTCTCGTTCTCCATCAATCCGGCGAGGTCGTGATCCATGTACGGAAAGACCATATAGACTGAGAGGGGGCTATCTTTGCCTTTACCTGTGCCACATCAAGTACGTAAGTACCGCGAAGAGAGGACCAGCGAATGAAAAAAAACTAGAACGTACTCCGAACCACAAACATATCGACGATGTCCACGACGCTTGGGTGTTTCATGGCCTTGAGAATCTTGATTTCCCGAAGAGCAGTGACAGGCATGCCCTCTTTCTCGTTGTGCATGAGGATGCGTTTTAGAGCAACGGCTCGTCCTGAAGAGATCTGGACTGCTTTGTGGACTTCGCTGGGTAGCGCGAACGCCGGGTTGTAGTCAGCGCACCGGGTGCCACACCGCAAACGGCACATACCCGAAGGTTCCCTCTCCAAGCTTCGTCGTGACGTTGTAATCCGACTGCTTGCCACAGCCCTCAAACACCTTTCCGTACGCTTCCATTTCCTCTTTGCGCGACCTCTCCACCGGTTCTCGCTTCATCTTTCCTACTGCAACTGGGAGCGTGCCAGCTTCGCCGGGATGCCCTCCTCTCTCGTCAGCCGTAAACCGTTTCTCACGCGCTCTTTGTACGTCCTCTTCTCTTGCGGGCGGTAAAGGCAACGGGGAGGGCGAATGGTCATCGCGCGGAGCATTTGGACGCTTGAGAGCAAAGGAGACCGCCTCGTGAGCAGCGGGTAACGTGTCGTCCTTGGGTGGCATCGAATCGTCGGCCGTGGACTCGTGCATGGACTCAGAGGGCGGCGGGGGTGGCACTGGGGAACGTGGCGGTGGTGGCGTGCGCCGAGGGGATATAGGCGATGGCGAGATAGGACGATACTCTACACAAAAGTCAACGTCTGAAACACACGGGGAACCTGGAACTGACCTGAAGTTGCCGGGTCACGGCTCACGGCTCTGCGTCCTGGTCTTGCGCCTGGCAGAGGTGGACCCGAGCCCCGGTAGACGTCGTTCCTCGGTCGTTGGTCACGATTATAGGGTTCGGGGCGCGTTCTGTCTGAACGAAAGTCCCTGGACGACAAGGGCGAAAAGGCAGGAGCCGGTGATCGACGAGCGGGAAGTCTGTGTTTGCGGTGGTGGCCCGACGAGGAAGGGGAAGGGGAGCGCGACTGTGACGGGCGAGGGGAATAGGGAGAGCGGGGACGGTGTGGTTGTGGAGGCGGGGGGGTGCGGGCGAGGTTGCGGGGACCGTCTCTGTCAAAGGGCCTGTCCGAGTACCGGTCGCGCGCGCCACGGGGAGGATGGGGTAGCATGGAGGGGTGGGGTGGAGGGGGCCTGTACGACCGGGGGTCGTACGGGTGTCTGTCGCGGTCCCTGTCCCATTGCCGCCTGTCTCTGTCTCTGTCCCACAGGCGCTCGTCGGGGACCCAGCGATCCCCACGACGATGCGGTGGCATGCCGTCTTGGGGACGGTGGTCGCGATACCTGGGCTTGTCGCGGCGATGGTCGTCGTCTGGCGCGCGTTCATATTGCTGTGGCGGCTTCCTGTCGTCGAAACGCGAGGAGGAGCGGGGCTCGGAAGACTGCTGGTGTGGTTTTGGCTTGAACGGGTATTTTATCTTTGGCTCGAACTTGCTCGTCGGGGACTGGGGACGGGGGGGGAGGTCGAGGTCGAGCAGTGGCGGGGCGGGTGCGTCGGGGTCGTCAAGTTCGCCCTCCTCCGGGGAGGACGTGGACGTGCGCTTTGGTGGACGCTGTTCTGGCGGGGGCGACGCTGAGCGCTTCGACGGCGTCGTCGACGGGACGTCCATCGTCGTCGGCTTGTTGGCTCGGAGTCGGACGAGACCAGACTTTGAATCGCTGATGTAATCACACCTCCTGTCCAATGTCCCTTTATCTGCGCCGTCTCGTCTCGGGCAGAAAGGCGCGTCACAGGGACGACCAGCTCAACCTCGAACTAGGTATGTAGTGCGCTGTACACCCCTCCGACTCTGACCCCTCCGTCAGACTTGGCCTATGTCACGGATCACATCGTAGTCATGGGCTTCCCGGCCGTCGGCATAGAGAGCATCTATCGCAATCACCGCGCAGACGTTCAGCGCTTCTTGTCTGCTCGCCACGGCTCCGATTTCCGGGTCTTCAACTTCTGTCCGGTGAGAGAAAATGCCTACCACGAAAGCGTCTTCGAGAACCGAGTTAGCAGATACCCCTTCCCGGATCACCAGTCAGTCTCGTCGTCGCGTGCATGGACCAGCTCACCCCTTTGCAGCGTCCCGCCGTTTCTTTATTTCCAGTTGGTCACGCGAGAGATGCATTCTTGGCTCTCTGGTTCGGATGCCCGAGTGGCGGTGCTCCACTGTAAAGGTAAGTACTTGTTCTTCTCCTTCTCGGTCAGTCGCTGTCCTGCAATCTAGCCGGCAAAGGGAGGTCTGGCACTTTAGCGTGTGCATACCTCCTCTCGCGCGGTGCCCCGTCCTCTTCAGTCGACGCCCTCGGCGATTGGTCTTTGATCGGCGACTCGGAAAAGGAGGGCCTTCAGACGCCGTCGCCAGATATGTCCGCTGTATTGCCCGCCCCGGCCATTCGCCCACATCACCGTTCTGCTTCTGCCCCTTCCGGCATGGGTCTGTCTCGAGCTACCTCGGAACCATTGGCGAACTCGCTCGAAGAGGTTCTCGATCTTCATACGTCCAGGCGTATGAAGCCTCTTCTGCGCCCTTCCAGATATCGATCCGGCGTTTTATCCAAGCCTAAAATGGGCGTTAGCATACCGAGCCAACAGCGATGGTTGTTCTACTGGTCCCAAGTTCTCGCTGGGAAGGGACCTCCTTCACTACGACCGTTCTCAGAGGGCCGTCCCGAAAACCAAGAAGCACCACTGGACAATACGAACAAAGTGAAACTCACCAAACTCACGATTCGGATGCGTGAACCGTCTAGGATGCAGCCTCACCTCGTGCAAGCAGCAAGCGTGGTGATGACGAGCGCTGGAAAAAGCCGCGCAGTGACCGAGTCCACCGCAGGAAAGCTCTGGGCATCTCTGGCACGATATGACGACCGCCTCGTCGACGAGCTCGAACGCTGGGAGAAAGGGTCGCGCGGCTCGAGACATCTGAGTCCCTTCACGAGCGACCAATGGGACAAGCCAAAGATGATACGTAGTTTCGCGCAGATGGGCGTATCAGACGTTCAATCCGCTCGACTCGGCGAAGAAGTAGGTGCCTTGACTTATCACCTCGACTTTCATGCTCAACGAAGCAGAAACCAGTCCTGACTTACATTCTGCGTCCGCTGGACGGAGCCGAGGGAGGTCAGGCTCAGCTGGGCGAGCCACTACCCAGGTCGGGTCACGAAAGTTCGCCTCCGTGCATGTTGACCTCCGAGAGTTCTTACGCCATTGTCTCGCCACCAGCGGAAGAGGACGACGTGGAGTCCCCGGGCATCCTGCTCGAAGCGAATCGTGAAGTTCGCATCAAGCTGTTCATCGGCGAGGTCGTCCAATCCCATTCATCGACGGGCGACGTACTCACTTGCGATCGATAGGTCGTCCTCGGATGGGTGTGGCTCATACCAGCGTTTCACATGTCACCCGAGTCGCCGTCGTTCGACGTCGTCTTTTCCAGCGACGACATCGATTTCGCCATCGGGCTCGGCAAGGCGCTGGTCGACGTCAAAACGTCGTTTGTACGTCAGACGCGCGAACGGGGTTAGGATCTGATTCTGTCTGAACGGTATTGCATCCAGGGAACTGCTGTCTTGTGGCTGTTCTGACCTCTATCATCACATGCCTACAATGTGCCTGTGAACTGGTGCAACAAGCGCCGTAGAGTGGTTCGGGCCTGGGCGGCATCATCATTGAAAAGCATAGCCAAAGATAGAAAGAAATGTGCATGTAACAGGCCATGATAACTTGAGGGGAAATCATGTTTTAGATATCATCTATACACAAACTCCTTCAGCAAATGGGAAAAGGAAGAAGTTCAATATCTGTGCTGAAGAACCATCAACAGCAAGAACACCCATTCTATCCCTATTCCTACAAATTTTTGTGATGTATTCAGCTGCTCCAGAGAGACATGCAACTCGAGCACACAAAGCATGAAGAGCAAGGTAATCTCTAGAAGGAAGTTTAAGCTGCTCTGGATCAGGAGAAGAGAAGGTTATGATGTCATTCAAATCAAGAGACCTCATCTTCTGGGAAGACATGCAGACCTTGTAGGTATGTGGTTGTTCCTTTTGGATTGAGTGAGTAGAGAGTATGTACAAATAAATCACATACCTGAGGTTCAAACCACAAATACAGTTCATCAAAGCTGTGTTGAAGATCTACAGAAAGCATAATGATGTTTGAGAGATCATGAATTCCTGGTCCATTGAGTCTTTCCCTCAGGGATGAGTACCCAAATGAGTCTAGGATTGAAAATATTGTTGCATAATAGTCAAGCTATATCTGGTTAATTTTAAGGTGATCACTTTCTTGTGATCAAGACTTACTTCAGCTTTGGATTTAAATTCCTGACTGTCAATGCCCTTGCTGAATGATTGTGGAAGAATATAAGCAGCTTCTAGGTGACCTTGCACTCCTTCAATCTCCTCCAATTCTGGGAATTCTTGTACTGATGCAATGTTGACTCTACCAGTGGCAACACATTGATGGTGATCCCGCTGCAATGCCTTGCAGTGGAACATCATATAATTATAAATCAAATTAGTGATGATATAACTTACTTTTGTTCTGATCTTCTTGCTGATACCCTCTGCTTTGGCCATTTCTTTGACACCATCAGTTTTCGCACTGGAAGACAGAGTGACACTATATGACCTGGTTCTTTTGACTCCAATAAAATCAGTGTGAAAATCAGATTAAAAAACCAACATGCATACATAAACCAATGAAGTAGACCATATAGTGTTTGCCACGCTCCGCCAGGCTTTGTTCATCTCTACATCGCAGCACATCCACAGCAATGACTCGACAAATCTCCTGAGATGCCTCACGGAGAATATACCCAAGGACTCTCAAAAACACCTGGTAATCCTTATTGTCAGAATCCATGGCCTGTCTCTCAAAGCGCAGGATAATGTCATATGCTTTAGAAGCCTCGGGATCTTGGCTAAGTGCTGGACCAAGTTCCAATGGTAGTCTAGCAGCTCTCTGTGCCATGAGCAGATTGGTCTAAAACACACAGGAAGAAGGTGAGTATGGGCGAGCGTCAATCTGCCAGACGGAGACGGCAGGGGTCGGTACGCTGGATGGGACGCGTACGTAGTAGCCATGAGAAAAAACACGCAGTGAGCATCCGTACCGTAGGTCACTGTCACTCGGAGAGCTACGAGTTAGGGGCGAGCACGAAGATGAATTAAAACTCCTCTCGAAATTGTCTCGAAAGCAAGCAACTCGACTTGGAGCGGACCAGAATAAGTTCTGAGTTTACCCAGGTGAGTATTGCTACTGTGTTTCCGACCCCGAGCAATTGATGGTGTCGGCGGACCAGCACGCGACGCCGAAATGCTTCGCATACTAGTGCCGTCAGATTCGTCTCGGGTGAGGTACTCGACATCCCACCAGTTTGCAAGACGCATGATCATCCAAAATGCAGACACCCTGCTTATCTCCCGGTACCCAGCACAACGACAAGCGTGAGTGGTCGCTCGTTAGGAACAGATCATTTGAGCACTGAAAGGTCGCCGAAACGGACGCAAGCCTAGAGCGAACGAGGGATGACCATCGCAAGCCGACATCGGAGGTCGGAGCGCCTGAGCGGATAATGCATTATGCCAGTCGAGGCGTTTTATCTAGGTCAACGTGTGTTCCGCCGGCACGAGATGGGTGGGGCGACGCGCATGACGTCGAGGCAAACTCCGAGCTTCTCGAGTTTGAGTTTGCCAACTTCGGGTCAAACCGCGCGGAAAACTTCAGGGCTTTTGTTCATTGACCGGGCCGGTGACCGCCACATAATCATGACGAAACAATGATCATGAGTCGTGGCTCGCAAGACCCCCGGTCAGAACCGTTGGAGCTGTTCAAGCTCGGAGCTTGAGACCTTGGAGGTTTGTTCTTTTTTTTTTTTGGCACTCGACCAGGACGGAAACGAAGAGGGTGGCGAATTCCAAGCATCTACTAGTATATTCATGTTCTCCCTCGCAGCACAGACGCAAGTAAATCGGCACCCACAGCATATGGTGGTTAAAGCAAACAGCCTGGACAGGTAAGTACTAATAACTTTACTTGGCAAACTAGGTTTCAGTACCAGCATCTTCAGAAAACTATCCCCCTTTAGAAGGAAGGACCGGGGGCAGCGATGGTGTTCCTTTTTATATTTGACGTGATCCAATACAGACTGACGCTCCTGCTGCTGGTAAGCATGCGCTTGGACTCCCTCGACCTCTTTCATTGACACCACCAGGTATCGAACCAGCCGGCTACTCATGCTCCCGTTCGCCCTCAAAGTCTTATGGTTCTGTCTTTCGCTTTCAGGTAAGACATTCGTCCATTGTCACGTACTTATTGAACGTGTTTGCAGGCATGATAGTATGCTGGGTAGTGCTGTCTTTGTTCGCAAGGGCCATCGACAGCTACTGGGGTCCGATGTTGTATAGTGTCTTTGCGACGTTACTGCAAGGAGTGTTTTGCCTTGGTGCGACCGCGTCCGACTATCGGCGGAACTGCCCTGCTTATCTGTCTCATATAGGGATGGTTTACGACATGGATCCATTACGCATGCCTAAAGGCTTTTGCGTCGGTGAGCACATTGCTTCATCAGCTCGGCAACCGGTTGAAACCGTATGATGCAGTTCAGACGTTGGTTATCTACTATTCCGCGTGGTCACTGACCGGTGTCTGCGCCGCGTTCACGTTTGCGACGTCCAGTTCTGTACTATGGCCTTTGGGCACGAAAAGTCCAGGATCTTCGTGCGTAGTGTTTATCCAGCCCCGAAGCCATACGACGAACAATGCCCTTTGCTAGGACACTCGGATGGAAGAACAGTTACTATTTTCCTATCTTTGTGTTTCCTCTTGCTTGTCTATCCGTTTCTGTCCCTGTTCTCCTTAGATTGGATGCTATTCAACCCACCGATGACCTCCACTGTGACGCAAGTCAACCAGAATGGTCGGTTGATCCGGTGATCGCACATGGACCTCTCATCTGATCTTCGATCAACGCAGGGGCCGTTTTCTTGGGTATGCTGGCTTCTCCATGATTCTCACCATCCCTTGCTTCTTCCTCTCCGCGGCTGCAGCCCACCGAATACATCGACTGCATCTTGATGTTCGGCGTTCCTTCCGTTCGTTCGAGCATAGTACCATAGGCCGTTTTTATTCGAGGTCGCGGTTGGACGATGGACGGAAGGTTCCCACGGAGAGGGTTGAGAGCTCCGTCTCGCCCATCAGCGGAAAACCTGGCCCCGAAGTACTAGAGTCCCCGTTGCCGACAAGTGGCACGGACGTATCACCCCGCGACGTGTCGGATGTGTCGGCCTTTTCGATGCTTTCCGTACCCGGAATAGATGACCCTCAAGTTGGCTCGATCGATGAGGAAGATGTGTTGTCCTGTAAGTTGTTCTAGCTGAACGTTATACGAGACTCGCCGATTGACCTGACCGTTAGCAACGCCCTATGAGCTGCCGCCACGCCCCAATCTCGCGCCGGCAATCTGGCGATTAATTTTGTTTCAAATGTGGGTGATCCCAGGCATCATGACGTGATCCACCCTGATGTTGCTCTGGTGTCGATCCGACTCAACAGGGTGTTTTTCATCATTCAGTGTCTCGCTGCGCTGTCGACTGTCATCGATGTCGTGCAACATCGACCGAAACCAACGCCGTTCGGTACGCAGCATGTCGCACTTATTCTTGTGGGATGGGGACCCGCGATCGTTTTTGGTGAGCGTATAGCATGCACAACTGACTGGATAGGCACTGACCCTGACTGTAGGGCATCTACCGGCGATGCGGCGCCAGCTGACATTCTGGAAAAGTAGTTTATCTACGTGATAATATGGAGTCGATTTGAACACCGTCGTCTGTGCGTGGTGTCCTCACGGCGATGAGTGTAGAGCGCGGGACGAGTGAAATTCGGCACAAATTTGAAACTTTGGGCAATGTCCCCAATGTCCCCAATATTTCCAAAAGATGCGCAGCAGCTCACTCTCGAGCATTGTTCCCTGTCGTGCAAAATTCCATTTTTTGGCATAGACGTGTGTCTCGCGTTTTCTGTGCCAGCATCGCTGGAGGCCACGAAGAAGGTACGAAATTGTGGAGCGGAACCTTCGAGTTAGCTTAAGCTTGGCGCCGGGCCGAAGCGGTGGCAACCCCAAAGAATTTACGCTCCATAAAAACGCGGCTACGCGCTGTCAGTTTTCCCTGTCCTTGACCAGCTTCCTCCATCATGTCTTCGGTGCCTCCCGCCCGTTCCTCGCCGCCAGACATGGCGACCTCCACCCCTCCCATCAAGTCCAAGGTCGGCGGCGTCGACCCGCTGCAGTTCGTTGATGACCCGGAACACACCCCCGCCGACGCCAACATCCCCGACAACTATGTGTCCTACACGCTGAAGCACCAAAAACCGTTGCCTCCAGTGACCTGGGACAACCTCGCGGAGAACCTCAACTGGCTCCACGTCGGTATCCTCGGTTTCACCCCGCTGTTGGGGTTCGCCGGCGCGTACTACACGCCCCTGCGATGGCAGACGGCCCTCTGGGCCGTCATCTACTATTACATGACTGGCCTGGGTACGTCTTTCTTTTCCTTTTCTCTCTCTCACTCTCGTTGACGCGTCACTCAGGCATCACAGCGGGCTACCACCGTCTTTGGGCACACCGCTCGTATAACGCGTCCAAACCCTTGCAATATGCTCTCGCCCTCTTTGGTGCGGGCGCTGTCGAGGGCTCTATCAGGTGGTGGGCCCGTGGTCACCGCGCCCATCACCGGTACACGGACACCGACCTCGACCCTTACAACGCCCACAAAGGGCTTCTCTGGTCGCACATTGGTTGGATGATCTTGAAGCCTCGCCGCAAGCCTGGCGTGGCGGACGTGAGCGACCTGTCGAAGAACGACGTCGTCAAGTGGCAGCACCGTCACTACCTCAAGTTGGTTTTCATCATGGGAATCGTCTTCCCGACTTTAGTCGCCGGTCTTGGTTGGGGCGACTGGATGGGCGGTTATGTATATGCTGGTTTGTTGAGATTGGTTTTCGTCCATCACGTGAGCGTCTCGAGCACGCCGTGGAGGACTGTCGACTCACGTCTTGCAGTCTACGTTTTGCGTCAACTCCCTTGCTCACTGGTTGGGCGAGACGCCCTTCGATGACAAGCACACTCCCCGCGACCACGTGATTACTGCGTTGGTCACCATCGGGGAAGGTTACCACAACTTCCATCATCAGTTCCCCATGGACTACCGGAATGCCATCAAGTGGTACCAGTATGACCCCACTAAGTGGTTTATCTGGGTCTGCCAGAGGTTTGGGCTTGCTTCGCACCTCAAGGTACAGTCGTCGACTGGACTGTTGACACGTGTGAATGACCTGCCGTGTAGACGTTCCCCGACAACGAGGTCCGTAAGGGCCAGCTCACCATGGAACTGAAGCGTCTGCGCGAGACTCAGGAGAAACTCTCTTGGCCATCTGACGACAGCCACCTTCCCGTCATTAACTGGGAGAGCTGTGAGTGACCGTGACTTGCTGAGGTGTTTCTTTTGATGGACCGTGTGTGTAGACCAAACACAGGCCAAGGCACGACCATTGATCTGTATTGCGGGATTCATCCACGATGTATCAGACTTCCTTGACGAGCATCCAGGAGGACGGCATCTGTTGACGAAAAACATCGGTCGGGATGCCACGACTGCCTTTTTCGGTGGTGTATATGATCACAGCAATGCGGCACACAATGTAGGTCTTGTTGCGCGTACAGCAGTCCCTCGTACTGAGAACGTTTTACAGCTGCTTGCGATGAAGCGGGTAGGTGTCCTGCATGGGGGCGCGCCACATGGGCTTGAGGACAAGACGATCCCGCCAAGCCAGCGCCTTCGCATCGCTCGGTACAGCGAACTGAGCGCGAGCGGCTACAGCTCTGCAGCGCTCTCAGACGGTGAGGGTCTCATGGGATAATTGACACTTTGTTTAGATGTGGGAAGAGTGAGGTCCAGGAAGTCATTGAACCAGTATATAATATGCATCCGACGGGGCAGTTTTTATCAGCATACCGTCGTTTGCTACGAACACGCTCGCATGCGATGTCTTGTCATGTCCATGTACTTAGATGACCCGTTGAACATGGTGGATTTTTTCGCGGTACGATCGGTGATTAGGACATCTCGACAGCAACGCGTTGCGCGCATCGGGTAGAAACCCATTGGGAAAGACCTCCGAAGAGTCGCGGCACCATAACGTATGTGAATGGCGCTACCGCGGCGCATCTAAATCAGCTTAATCTCGGAAGGTCAGGGTCTATGTCCACCTTTCAGAATTGTCAACGAGCCTGAGGTTGAAAACGTCAACGAACCAGCGGCAAGAGCTTTGGAGGACGGATTCCAGTGTCGACGGTGGGCGGCGAACTGCGGCCTCGTCGCTCGGTCCGAGGAGTCCAGGCCTCAAATTGGTTGCCACGTCGGGTCCGGCGAGTGCGCGGGCGTCGAGTACGGGCTGACGGCGGCTCGAAACGGGCAATACGACGGCGAACGTGGTGGTTTCGTGGAGACCGGGCCTGAGAATGGACTCTACCGAAGCGTGGGGAGAGGACAGGCACCAATTCAACTAACTATACAAGGATTGGTCTGGCTGCACCGGCCCAACACAGGACCGTGGCGCCTCTTGCTCCTCCTCCTCCTCCTCCTCCTCCATCATGGCGCCGAGACGACCGAAGACCGAAGACGACCCCCTCGCCCGCGCCATCGCACCCCCGCCCAACGAGTCCCTCGCCGACCGCGAGGCCCGCATGGCCGCCGAACTGGAAGCAAAGCGGGTCTCGGACGCCATCGACGACGAGCTGAATCGCCAGCGCATCGCAGAGAAGAAGAACCCGAGACCAGTCAAGATCCTCCTTCTCGGTGCGTCGCTTCCTTCTTCCCTCCCTCGCGCGCTCCAACCTCGCTTCCCCAGGCCAGAGCGAATCCGGTACGTCTGCACCCGATATCGATGCTCCTCCTCATCCCCGCCGACTCTGCTTCCGCAGGAAAATCGACCACCCTCAAGAGTAGGTCATCCGTTGTCGCCGTGCCGACATGACTGATCGCCCCTGCCATCTAGATTTCCAGCTCATGCACTCCCCAAAGGTCGGCACAGCCTGCCCGACCGACCCACATGGCGCGCTGATTTCCGTCCATTTCAGGCCTTCCGTGGAGAGAAGGCGTCGTGGCGTGCCGTCATCCAGCTCAACGTCGTCCAGTCGATCCATGCCATCCTCGATCTCATATCTAAAGCCCATGCACTCTCCAACGCCTTCTCCTCGTCCCCATCCACATCGAGTGCCTCTTCGTCCGCCCCGTCTTCGCCCACCGAACCGAAAGAATACCCACCCCTCACCCCGGAGCACCTCAAACTCAAGATGCGACTCGCACCCCTCATTCAAGTCGAGGCTGCGTTGGTTCGTAGGTTGCTCCCTCCAGATCAACTCGAGGGTCTGTCCCGTTCCGACATCTCTGGCGCCTCTTACCCCAAAGAGATCAGCGTCAACTCGAGCACCAGCTGGAAGAACACCTTCAGCCGTCTGCTGCGCAACCACGGCCGCGAGAGCTGCGACAGCATCGACCTGATCAACTGGTCTGATCCGGACGACCCTGGGGTCATTTTGCACGCCTGTTCGGAAGACATGATCAGGCTATGGGCGGATCCCACCATTAAAAGACTCATGGACATCGAGAAGATGCGACCGGAGGAGATGGCTGGATTGTGCGTGTTCTCGCTCTCGTGAGGTGGCCTGCTCATTCACCCTGGCTCCCAGTTTCTTAGATGCGCTGGATCGAGTGACATCGCCAAAGTATATACCCTCAGACGGTACGTAGCCGTCGCGCTTCACGCCGCTCGGCTCACAAATTGCACAGACGATATCCTCCGCGCTCGGCTGAAGACCCTGGGAGTGTCTGAACATCGCTTTCAAGTCAAGATTGGTACGTCGGCTCAGTTGCGTCGAACATAGCCGACCCTCAACCTGTTTTAGGACACCTTGGGAATGCCATGAGCAGTGATTGGCGTGTGTTTGACGTTGGCGGTCAGAGGTCACTTGTGAGTTTCGCCATTTTCCGAGTACGTATCGCCTAATTCCTCCGGTCACAGCGAGGTACGGCGTTTCTCTCTTCTTCTGATGGGACGGGTGTCATCGTTCATTAGCGGCCTGGGTTCCTTTCTTTGACGATATGAATGCCATCATCTTCTTGGCTCCCATAAGCTGTTTCGACCAGGTCCTTCAAGAAGACCCGACGGTGAACCGACTGGTCAGTCTCCACTCCGTAACAGCCTTGCTGTTCGCCGACTGAAGCTCTCCAGGCCGACTCGTTCCTCTTGTGGAAAAGCATCGTTTCGAATCCGCTCTTGAAGAAGACGGACCTGGTACTTTTCCTCAACAAATGTGACATCTTGCGCGCGAAACTTGAATCGGGCATTCGCTTAGGCGACTACATCACAAGCTACGGCGACAGACCCAACGACTTTGAGAGTGCGAGCACATGTCAGTCCCACTTTTGATGGCCGTCCGTTTGGCGGGGGATGACGCATCCTGTGGCACAGACCTCAAGAAAAAGTTTGCCGGATTGATGCGGGAGCACGCCGGCGATAGACCGTTCTACTGTCATTTTACCTCTGTCACGGTGCGTCCGCGCGCGTCTACTCTTGATGTGGCTGACTTCCTTCGGCGTCGTTCAGGATACCCGATCAACTTCATTGATATTACAGAATGGCAAGTACAGACCGCGTCGTCTTTGGATTGCTTTGGAACTGACTACATCCACATCAGTACAAGATGTCATTGTAAGAGACAACCTCAAGAAGAGTGCCCTCGTGGGATGAGTGGCTGCTGTCTTTGCCTCGATGTCCCCATATTTACCCGTGTACGTCTGAACTGTTCTGCCACACACCCTTATGGAACTCCTACACGCCGCTGTACCGTATTCACACCCAACCCGTACCTTCATCTTTATTCATGTTGTTTTCACATATCCTACACGCGTTGTCTCCTAGTGGTTACTTATGTCCTTGTTGCCGCCATCACGATGTTTGTTGTTCGTTGGGCCCTGCCCTGAGGACTATCCTGCGCAGATTATTTATTTTGGGACGGAGCCCTGGTATTCGGTCACGTATTCGTCTGTCTCCATTGCACGAATCGCAGCATGATGGTGTGCACACTGACATTTGCTGTTTCGTGCCGGGGGGGCCGAAGCTGACCGCCATCAGGGTCCGTCACGGTATCTAGTGTTAATTAACGCGGCCGTGCAGATTCGGCCACCCGGCAGAGGGGGAAATGAAAACTTGGCGTGCGGTGGAGCCGTGACTGCCCCCTGGAGCCAACGAAGACGCCACCATTAGCGGAGGGTCACCGCTTATCATCGACGCCACTGAGAGCCGCCACCACAAGGACAAGTGCCGCGCTTTGGCATCGAGTGTTGGGGCCGTGCCGCACGGATAACGGTTCGATGTACCGTGCGCGAGCGAGGAGAATTAATTTTACCGCGGAATGGATCCGGGACCGGACCCGTTGACTGACATGTCTGCACTGGCATGTCCGAGGCGAAAGGAAAGTGATATATAAACGTGGGGACGTCAACGTCCTCTACAACATTTCGCATGGTCATATCGTACACAGGTTGGCAGAACCGAAAGTTGGAAACGAGATGATGATGATCGTCAGGACAGTCAGTACATGTGAGAAGATATCAGACATCGATGGTGCATATCGTCGTGCGGTGGTGTGGGGGGTATCGTAGTAGTACATCGCGTGGGTTCCAGTAACTCGTTGGGGAATTTTTCGTGCCTCGCGAGGAGGGCATGCGCGCTAGCGGGGACCGCGGTCACACATCGTGATCGTGATCGGAGACGACGTCCCAGCTGCCCGTGCTGCCGTCGACGCTGCTCTGCGCGTCGCTCCACGAGTCGCTGGAGGACGAGCCGCTGCTGCTCCGGGAGCGGGAGCGCAGGCCGGAGGGGTGCCCGTCGTGTGGCGTCACGAACGGATCGTCTCGCAGCAACCAGTTGCGCTCGTCCTCAGCGTCCGAGAAGGGGTTGTGCACGGGCGAAGGTGCGGGCGAGGGCGACGGAGAGGGCGAGAAGGGCGGCGGAGTGTGCGAAAAGAACGACATCGATCCGGGGCTCGAAGGCGTCGGGATCGTCACCGGGGACGGCGACGCGGAGGGAATGGCGGAGGGGATCGAGGGGAGGGCGAGCATGGCGCCGTGTAGAGACGGGCCGAGCGAGCTCCCCGCCCATTGTTGGTGGCGCAGCGCAGTGCTCGCCTCGACCACTTGTTCCCATCGTTGACGGGGTACGTCCGGGCCAAAGTCGTCCACCACGTCCCCGTCCAAGGTCACGACGAGGTTGAGGCGGGGCGACGGAGGCCCCGAGGCCCCGACGGAGGACGCGTCGTCGGTGAGGTAGGCGAGGTCCGGCGCCGCGTTCAGCGTGCGGTTCCTCAGCGTCTCCATGCTTGACGTCCGGCGCATTCGCCCGTGCCTCTCCTCCCACAGCACGAGTTCCTCCCGCTCCCTCGCATGCCGCGCAAACAGCTCGTCCCAGACTGACGCAACGGGCGCCTCGGGGCGCGCCCACGACGACCTGAGGACCCACTCGGTGTCCAGCATGGCGAAGTACGTCACATCCCTCCAGACGCCAGCTATGCCCTCGCCCTCGGGCTGGTACACCGCGCGGCGCTTCGTCCCTTCGTGCGTGAACCCAGCGCCGACGAACAGGCGCTGGGCACGGTCCTTGAAGGCGGTGTCGAGGATCGCAGCCTGCACGCGGTGGAATTTGAGCTCTTCGAACGCCCAGCGGAGGACGAGCTGGACGGCTTCGCGGGCGTAGCCGCGGCGCTGCGCGTCGGTCTTGGTCATGACGCCAATGCTGGCTTCGCCGCTTTGGAGGTTGGCGGGGCCAGCGTGAAGATAGACGAGCCCGACCGTGGCGGGCGTCATGGGTGGCGGGGCTGGCGGTTGGAACAGGTCCTGCAGGCGCTCGTCTGGATGCCAGATGAACTCCCTGCGGGGTTCGTTTTGAACTTGGGTTGCGTTTTCGGGCTCGTTGGTCGTGATGCGGGCGCAGAGGAGACACTCGTCTGCGAAGGAGGAGTAGTCTGGGTGGGACGATTGACCAGGTTCGACGGCAGTCCTCCTGAGCGTCTGCCAGAGGTGGCGTACGACATCATAGTCGCTATCATATCCTAGCTGCAGAGAAATCTTGTCGGAGCGCAACTGAGCGTCCATTGAGAGCCGTCAAGGTGGGAGTGATGATGTGGCGGACGTAGAAAGGGAGTATATGTACTTGCTGTGGAGGTCACTGCGACTAAGTAACCCGGTCCCTTTCAAAGACCCTCGTGGCTGTACCACGCAAGATCTGCTGTAGAAAAAACAATGCTGTATTGTACGTGCACAAAAATTATGTGTTACAACTGCTGATGACCATTGGCCAGGTCCATAGTATCCTCAATTTGAAATAACAGATGGAGCGCCACATCCGTGATTCTGGTTCACACTGCCGCTCATGTGCGGACTACTGCATAGTTACTAGAATCTTGGTCAACATATGCAGATACGTGGTTGTCTAACCAAGATTCTAGCGATAGAGTTCAATATTTCGATTGTATTTCACGGACATGTTGTTTGATCGATGGTCGTCGTGCACCGCATATATCTCGGGTCCAGGTTCTGCCCGGAGGAACTTCGAACACGCAAGTCTTCGCGACGGCCACTTCTATTGTCAACATAAAATAGTTCGTCACCGCTAAGCACTGGGGGATCATCAATGAACCACAACTCCCGGATTATCACAGGGTTCCATGCAACAACCATCAGTGACATGCAACATCACAGCATCCAGCAACGCCTCTCGATTACCTGACAGTGTCAAGCTATGCCCGTAACCGAGCGACAGGAGAGCGGGACGGGAAAGTCGTTCCAAACGACCAAAAAGATCGTCAAGATCAAAAGGTTTGCCATCACCAGCACAGCCCGTCCTAAAACCGTGTATAAGCGAAACCAACTTATGCCGAGGTACTCTAGCTCCCGACGAGACGAGCCCCAACGAGCGTGCAATCAACGTCATTCGTTCCACCGAAATCTGCACGCCGTCATGCAAAACAAAATCAGTGAGACGAAGGACCAGATCTTCACGACAATCAAAGCCGGAGCAAACATCACAACAGCCAACACAATCAGACCCAGACTGTTGAACAAAACACACACCAGTGAAGAAGTGGTTTAATAGAGATTGGCCAGCACTCTCCACAGAACTAAAACGGATGCCATGTAGACCACAGCAAGTGATCAACTCATCCCACGACGAGAACATAACCCAAGAAGGAGTGACATCACCGCCAGAAGAGAGCGCAGGCACAACATGCCAAGCAGAACGCCCCCGCGAGCCTCGGTCGACAGACCCAACACCGGGAACATCAACAGAACAAGGGACAGCGGGTGTATGACCCTCCAAAGACTCCTCGCCATGCGAGGGATGCAAGACAGCGCCGCCCGAGGGCACGAGATCACAGGCGACGAGACGAAACAAGGAAAGCCACTCACGACCAATAACAACATCGCAGTCAATGTCAGCAACGTCCACAGACACGTCAGCAGTGAAGGAAGAGCCTTCAAGCACCGCCTGAATGACAGCACAAAGCTCACTTGAACGAGAGGTGCAAGAAAGCGCCAGAGGAGAGTTCACAACACAGCGATCGCGAGAGAAATCGAAACGACCACGAGCGACGACCCCGTTAACACGCATGGGCAGACCTGAGCGACTCAAACGAGGAAACTAGAGCGAGCGACGACGAGGAGTGAGACAAGTCGACAACACGGCGCGGACGACACACACAAATACAAA
Organism: Strobilomyces echinocephalus; assembly: GCA_038090115.1. NCBI lineage: Eukaryota > Fungi > Basidiomycota > Agaricomycetes > Boletales > Boletaceae > Strobilomyces > Strobilomyces echinocephalus. The sequence goes on along the minus strand of JBBPMC010000006.1, from coordinate 34,444 downwards.
AGCAATTAATTTACTAAAAAGTGAAATAAATAGAAACAAACAGTAAAAGCATCGGCCTGCGAGGAGGTGATTTACATAAGGAAGCCCCACAAAGAAACCCTCTACTACCGTATCGGGAATTTGAAAAAATTCCGACCCGACGGCGAACTAAATATGGCAAACGTCGGGGTGGGACTCCGAAAACCTCCCGCCCGTTTACAATCGCGTGTAGAAGTGCCAAATACACTTTTCAAAATCGCCCCATAGTAGGAGAGCGTGACGCGTGGAGGGGCATCGGTAGTTTTGTCCTCCTTTTGTTGTGAAACACCGCGTGAAACGGATTCCTTCTTACACGGGCGTGCTTCGAGTAACACTTTCTGCAGCCGCCCGCAACCAACACATTTTTGTCAGTCGCAGTGACCAAGGGGGCGCCGGGAGGGGGAACGACCCGCTTTGCGCGTTCATGTTCTCTTTTGGCAGCACGTTTGTTTCCGTGCGAGTCGCCTAAGAGGCGGTTTCCTCCTCTTAGTCCAGAACTCAAAAAAATATAAACGAAGAAGGCACGTTTGGTGATCGAGACCATGGCAGGAGAGTGGACCTCTGGCGAAAGCTCGACCCGAAATTTTCCGAGAGCCGCCAGGACCACACTGGCACGTTCTCAACAAGCTTGGTCCGAGACAAGAAGAGCCTGAGTCTCCAGCGAAGGACACTCGACGCACAAAGGCTCCGGCTTGCTCGAGGATGTGGTAGTCGGAGAGGACTCAGAGGTGTTGTTCTTCAGCATATGGAAGATAATGATTGAAATCTGAATCTAATGCGTAGAATTAGTTCGTTGCATTCAAGCAAACGAACTAGATTAGTACAAACTTGAAATAAAATTACTACACTGTTAGGCAGATATGGTACGTAAGATAAGGAGGCCTACCTCAGTTCATCGGACCTGAAGAGAGAATAGACGCTCAGCGATCTGCATGCAAGGGATGACGCATTGCTAGCTTGGGTCATTCACCGCCCATGGGAGATTGCGTCCACGATGATCCTACGGCCGTCAAGGTGGGTGATGTGGCGGATGTAGAAAGGGAGATTTAACGACACTCATGGCTATACCACGCAAGATCTGCTGTGAGGAACAACGCTGTCATTAAAACAAGAGGATCGTAGTACGTACATATAACAACTGCTAACCCGGCCCGGCGAAGGTTATCGAGAATCCCGATTTATTCGTTGGGGATACACGTTACTGCTACAGGAGCGCACGTATAGCTACGTCGTGCGGCGTGGCGATCGGGTCGCAGCCAGCCTATTGCGCTCGCCCTCGACATCCGACCGAGTGCTGCGGGGCACACGTAGGGTAGTTGAGGTCGACAGCGTCAGGATCGTCACGGGGGACGGCGGGGGAGGCTTTTTTCCCATCGAAGTCGTCTGCCACGCCGTTGTCTGAAGATAAGGGCGGGCCTTGGAGGCACGAGGCGCTGACAGTGCTGGACACGTCTGGGAGACCCCAGCTTCTCCGTGTTCGGCACTCTCTGCAGCCTCCCACACTTCTTCCGCTGCACCAACTCCTCCAGCTCGCATTGATACCGATGTTCGCTTCGCCACCTCCGGGTCCGATGATCCGCCGCGATGCTTGTTTGATTTTCGTCAAGGCTATTGCGCCTCGCTGATCATGATGCAAGTGCAAATAAGATAAAACGGGGCGCGTGTCCACGAAGGAGGGTGGGACGCTTGACCGGGCCCGGCGTCGAGATGGTGTCAATGATCACCTAGAGTGTGTCAAGGTCAGGGAGGCGACAGACCTGAAAACTTCGATTCCGTGGGAAAATTATGTCTTGAACTTCCTTTTGCCGCGCCGCTTAGCACTCAGCTTGCTCGATGAGTCTGAGTGTATCGCGCAATGCCTTGAACAATTTCAGACTTGTTTGTCGAAACCTCTCCTCTGCGTCAGGACCTTCGAAACTCGACTCCAAAGCTTTTTCAGAGACCTTACTTCTTCCAAAGACGTCCTTCCCCCTCTGGGCTGATCCCGCAAACTCGGAGAAATTATTCAGAAGGAAAACATGCGGCGAGCTTTATCAGTGGCAGGTTCATGGCGCGTATAGTCGCGTTCCAACTCCCGTTAATGCGGTGGTTCTTTTTCAGATGCAGAACGCGAAAGGCCCATGGTTCGTGATGCATGATGGGCCTCCATACGCCAACGGTCACCTCCATATCGGTGTGTCATGCTCACTACCCATGATACCATCGTTAAATCAACCCTCTAGGCCACGCATTGAACAAGATCCTGAAGGACATTATCAATCGTTATCATGTCTCCATTGGCAATCGTGTCCAGTCCGTGAAAGCATGTACCTGTGTTCTGGAAAATTAGTACGAACTAACCTGGGTAGCTATCTTCCTGGCTGGGACTGCCATGGGTTACCAATAGAGAACAAGGCCCTTCTGGATTTAAAGGTGAGGATTGTCGCAATGCTCCCATAAGTAACCAACTCATCCTTGCCCCTAGGAAGACCCTCATTCACTCCCGGCATCAACTATTCGTAGTGCAGCAAGAAAGACCGCTGAACGGGAGATGAAGATTCAACAAGAAGAATTTAATAAATTTGGCATTATGGCAGATTGGGGCAGGGAGTCAACTTACCGCACGCTCGGTAACGATTTCATTGGGCGATTTCCCGTTTATTGATTGCAGGAGGTCTTCTAGATCACCAGTACGAGATGCGACAGCTTCGTATTTTCCGACAAATGGTGTCCAAAGGTATCTTTCCTTGTGCCGTGTGTCAATCTATTGCCTCGGTGACATTCCCTACTTTCCAGGTCTTATTTACAGAGACTATCGACCTGTCTACTTCTCGCCCTCCTCACGTTCTGCGCTTGCGGAAGCTGAACTGGTGTACAAGGACGACCATATTTCACATTCGGTATATATTGTGTTTTTGCTGGAATACCCCTACTCCGATACCCCTCAAAGCGCTGGATTGAGCAAGATAACCCAAGCCAAGGGGGGAGAAACCGTCCGTTTACTGGTCTGGACGACTACACCATGGACCCTCAGTGCTAATATGGTATGTCGTCGTCCGACTTACGCTATGGTTTGTTACGACATCAGACTCAGGGTATCGCTGTACACCCGGACCTCGTTTATACCATTGTGCGGACCCCGCAACAGTCTGGGCTTCTCATCGTTGCAAGAGATCGACTCTCGGCGCTCGAGCACATCCTTGGCCCACGCGAAGAGATTGAAGTGGTGGCGGAGTTGCAAGGGTCGGAACTTGTCGGTCTGAGTTACCGTGGTATTTTTGCCGCTGATACGCAAGGCGAAGCATCCACCAACCTTTCAAATTTACGTGTCGTTCCTGCAACGCACGTCACTTCTGATTCTGGAACGGGCTTGGTGCATTGTGCACCAGCACATGGTGCCGAAGATTATCTTACTTTCCGTTCGCAGGGCCTTGGCTCGGGAATGTTATGCCATGTAGACAATGAGGGTAAATTCTCGCATCGTGTGACAGATGTTGTCCCGCCAGAGTTGGGAGGTGATGCACTGGTAGGTTTGGAAGTGCTGAAAGGAGGGTCAAAAACCGTCGTCAAGATACTAGAAGGTTGTGGCGCACTCTTGGCTGTCGAGAGGATCAGACACAGATACCCTTATGACTGGAAAACGGGTGAGCCCGTCATCGTAACGTGAGGCTCCTGGAACCAGGCATACAGGACCCAATTTTGCTGATTCTTTAACTCCTACAGGGCAACGTCGCAGTGGTTCGCGAATTTGGATGATATCAAAGATGATGCGCTGACTGCGCTTGATGAAGTGGCATTTTTCCCTCCGTCTTGTGCGTGATAATAATATATTACCAACGAGTAGTTGCTAAGTGCTCTTTAGCTCGCAATCGTCTTACGTCATTTGTCCGGTCCCGCTCGGAATGGTGTATTTCTCGCCAGCGCGTCTGGGGCGTTCCGATACCGTCACTGCATCACGCTCCCAGTGGCACTAACATCCTTTCCGCTTCCTCTCTTTCCCACATCTTGCGCGTGTTGGACGAGAATGGTATTAACCATTGGTGGGAAGGACCTGTCGAGTACTTTCTTGCACCCCAACTCGTCGCCGAATACGGCGAAGTTGGGTGGAGGAAGGGTACAGACACAATGGACGTATGGTTCGACAGTGGAACGAGCTGGTCTATGCTGGCCGAGATGGAAGGGAGGAGACACCGTGCGGACATGTGTATCGAGGGGTCGGATCAGCATCGGGGATGGTTCCAGAGCCAGCTGCTCACCGCGATCGGTACCGCCGAGGAGAACGCGACGCCGGCGAGCCCGTACGGCACGCTGATCACGCACGGTATGGTGCTGGACGAGGCTGGAAAGAAAATGAGCAAGTCGCTCGGTAATGTCGTCAGTCCGCTGACAGTCATCAATGGCGGTGCCGTAGGTCCTCGGTCGTCATGTTTTTTTTCGGGAATGACTGACGGGACTCAGAACAAGAAGAAGGAACCGGCTTACGGGGCAGACGTCCTTCGCCTGTGGGCAGCGACCGTCGAGTATTGGCGCGACATGTCTATTGGCCCTGCCGTACTTGCCCAGACGGCTGAATCCATGAGAAAGATACGAAATTCTGCTAGGTTCATACTTGGAAATATCGGTTCGACAGCTTCACAAGAGACTAAAACGCTCGCGAGTGTCGATAAGAAGGGCCTGGGTTTGGTTCGTGTTTCTCTGTCCAATGAGAGGCGTACAGCTTATCTCGGAGCAGGCAGAGCGGTACGTAATGAATGAACTGTACAAGCTCGAAAGGATAGCCCTCGAGGGCTACGCAACATACAACTTTCCTCGAGGTATGTCGTGCGTGCGCAGCCCTTGCGTGATTCTGATGCTTCATTCAAAGTCGTGGTTGCTTTAATAAATTTCGCCAACATCACCCTTTCGTCTCTTTATTTCGACATTACAAAGGATGTGTTGTACGCCAACGATGTCTACAGCGTCGAGCGTCGCGTGGTGGTCGATACGCTGAAACGGGTGAGTATTGAACATTGTGGGGTTCAAAAAGAAGATCGACGTCTGTCATCAGATTCTGCAAACCATGACCTCAGTACTCGCTCCGGTGCTCCCCTACCTCGCGGAAGAGATACACGCACATCGTAGAATCGGAATTGAATCTTCTGGGCGTTCTTTCTTCGCAAACAAGTGGGAACCACTAGTATGTCTGATCGTTCCATGTGCCGCGCGCGATTGACAGATGCTCGTACCATGACTAGGGCACCGAATGGGAGGATCCTCAGGCGGAGAAGGATATGGACACCCTGTTGAATGTACGTGGCGCTGTGCTGTCGCTCTTGGAGAAGGCTCGGGGAGACAAGTATGCATTCGAACGTGCGACAAATCGGGTTACGCTAACATAACTCAGAAACCTGAAGAGCGCTTTGGAGGCGCAAGTAGTGATCATATTGCCATCTGATGGGAGAGGTCTAGACCTTGTGGAGGTCCTCAGGCGTGAAGGTAAGCATGATGCCCAGTCCAAGACTCTTGCTGAACTACGGAATCGCTACCAGCACACTTTTTGAAGACCCTTTTCATCGTCTCCGATGTGACGCTGACTGACAAGTTTGATGCGGCAACGAACCCTTCGTCGTGGGGTTACAGTAGTTCGCTGGAAATCCCTGGTATGTCAGGCCATCGTCACACATAATTATCAAGTGTCAATCAGTCCGATAGCTTTGGAGGCTGAAATAAGCCTCCATGTTCGACCTGCTTCACTGCATAAATGTCCTCGCTGCTGGACGTACACACGGCGCAAGAACGACGAGCTGTGTGCGAGGTGTGTGGTCGTCACGAGTACGCTCTGATTGGGACATAGATGGAATTCATAGAATGTACGAAATAAGTCACATTTCGCAGGTCATATCTACTTACAGTTAATACCGTACATCCCACTAGCCTCTGCACTGGTGAAATACATATTGATTGGAAGACAGGTGACGAAGCATCTCAGGTCACAATTCTGCAATGCTTTTGAGCGCCTTTCTGAGGTCGTCCTTGAGGTCCTGTATACAGGTCAGCATTTCGGTGAGTGTTACGTGTTCGCGACTTTCCTCGACCTCTTCCACCCCTATACTAAGACGGATAAGGAGAGGGTTTTCCTTTGGATCTGCATTGATGCGACGTTCAACCAACGACTCCACACCTCCAAGGCTTGTGGCAGGCTTCGACACGAATAAATGTGTAGGTTATATGTGATATGAAGCTCCCGACGCACCACAAAATATTCGAGACTGTGTGGAAGGGCTTCAGCTTGAGAGGGTCGTGCGAGCTAGCGAACTTTACGTCAATCTTTGACTCGATAAACAGAGGGTGAATCAACGCACGAGTATAGAAAAGGTGGCGTTGTATCCCCCTTCCATTTGTGTCTTTGGGTTGAACCCTCGTTTATCCGTACCCTGCAGGCTAGAGTGAAACACTTTCGTGATGACGCCGCCCGGAATGCCGTCGAAATCCTGGCCCGATGGGACAAGGGCAGCCTTATACAACCATTGTGCGATATCTGTCCCGCTCGCTGACTGTCTTGGAATGCGGAGATGCATTGTACGGAGGGAGCGCAAGAGAAGCCATGATTCCAGTGATCCCATCACGTTTCCCATGTAAGTGCGGTTGTGCCATAACTGGACCCCAACAGTCGAATGGTGGCTCAAGCGCGTTCCAAAAAAAAACTCACTTTCTCTCTTTCTTTGGCTGTCTTGACGATCAAAATCCCACCAAGGAGGTCGGAATGACCTCCGAAGTATTTAGACGCTAAAGATGATTTGATCGTCTTCTGCGGGGCGTAAAAACCCAGAACATACCACTGTGGAGAACACAGTCTGCACCAAACTTGAATGGGTATTGGAGTGGCGGAGGACCAAAGGTCGAGTCTACAAACAACATCCCGCCCACTGCGTGTATCTGATATCATATTAAGTAAGGTGAGTAACATTTGATTGAGCTGTGCTGAGCATACCTTGTCTGCATAATATTGGATATCGCTGGTTCTCGCCGTCGGCCTCACAGGACGAACGAAACCTAAATCTGGACTCACCGAGATTCTCCTGCAGGGTTAATTGGTGTTTCCAGCCAGCACAAATCGCCCTCTAGATATTCGTCGTCGAGATCAATGACGGGAGTATCTCCAAATCTTCCTTTCTTGAAGATCTCAATAGCGGCATGACACCCCATGTATCCTCCAGAAATAGCGATGCGGTTCGGATTAAAATGTACGAGAGCCTTCAAGTCACGGTGAGCCACTGGTCACCGAGCGGATTCGTCACTAGTCAAGCTCACCGAGAAAGCAGCAGCTAGACCGGATGCATAGGTGATGGCGTGTCCTTGCTGGAAATCCGACAACTGGAGACCTGGTGCTATGTGAGTGGAAGAATACACGTACGTTGATTTTTCCTAGAACTTCCTCCAAGCGCGATAATACACTTTGGGAATATCGAGAATATACGTGTCGATCAGGATCCATGGCACCGATGTTAGGATCCACAACAATAGGTGCTCTGAAAGCTATCAGGTGTCAACCACGGTCAGTGGATAGTAATTCTACTCGGCAGTCACGACATCAAGGCTGATACTGACTCGTTGTCACTGATATTGAGGGTGCGACTTCCGTACCAGTGGCATGATCTGCGTGGACGAGGAGCGTGCCGCTCAATTGACCCGGCGGTGTCTCCCTTGGAGCCATGGTATCCATTTCAGATGGATGGTCGATAAGCCTTTTATACTGGGCATTCACTTGGTCACCGTGACACAAATGGAGTAGTCTTGGCCTACTCGTGAATCAGACTGAGTCACAGGGTAAGCATGACACCGACTTTGAACTTACTCAGCTATGTAGTCACGAGTCGCCCCATTCATCACTGATTCCTGATAATCGTGGTTAATAAAGAGATCTCTTTACAGTGATGACCACTGTGACTGTCTTGCGTTACACGGCAGCCAACATTCAATAACAATATTTTGGACAATGACGGTATCTTATATATTGTCTAAAAATATAGAGTCCATCTGAGTTGCACTGCGAGCCATCACTGCAGACGTTTGTTTGACTCTCGGAGGTGCTTATCGCCACATCACTTGCGACAAGATATCAGCGGCTTATGTAAACGATTTAGATATGACGTCATCGCGCCCTCACGTCGTCCTTGTCATTTTTTTCAAACCCCTTGTTAAGCGCTACGTAATAGCGCAATTTTTTTTTTTTTTTGGCTCTTGTTCTTTGACGACTGGAAGCACTTTCCGGGATCAACCCGGCCGAGTGGCTTCTTCATCAGAAGATGGTAGAGACATGGCGTCGGTATAACAATCCGAGAGCGAGCGGCAGTTGGAGATTAGAGACTTGCGTCCTATCAGACTCCTGGCAGTGACGATGGTCTGATTGAATCAGATTGATGGGGAAGTCCCAGAAGATTCGGAGTCTATTAGTAGTGGCTTCCCTTGGGTGCGGGTGTGGCGGCCCATACTAATAGTCGCGCAACGATCGCCAGCGGAGGCACAACGCAACGAGCACTCTTTAGACACAGTCTAAAGGTTAGCTAAAATATGAAATATGAACGAAAATATGAAAAAATGGTGGATATTTGAAATATAAACACTATAAATCGGTTTATATTTCAAATATTTGCTACTTTTTTATATTTTCGCCCATATTTCATATTTTAGCTAACCTTTAGACTAGGTCCAAAGAGTGCCCGTTGCGTTGTGAGGGACAAAAAGCGAGGTGCGTGGGCTAACTTGAAGTTACCGAAGCGACATGACCATGAATCTGGTCATCGACGTGCCAGTGAAACAAGCCATTGATCAGCCGTGCAGTCCTGGCCACTGCCACAACTCCACCGTGACGATCCTGAGCACCCGCCGCTGCAGATTCTCATCGTCGACATCCCTGCAGGGTGTGCGATGACATTCATCACTGAGAAAGAGTTTTTTCTCTCTACGTTACCTCTTTGGTTTATCAAAGACCAAGTCGAAGAGTCGTTTACAATGTTCAGCTCCCACCACACTCGATTCCTGACTGCAGTCGTAGACGCATTCACACAGTCTTCCATTCTTGCAAGCCATGCCATTTCCTGGACAGTCTTGGCCACTACATATCAAAGGTCTGTCATTGGCAATCGTGCGCTCATGCAAGCTTCTCACCCACCTTAGTGATCGCATGCGTCTTCCACGTCCTCGCCATAGTCTCTGGCATCTTCAGGACAACGTATCGGTGGCACATCTCCCGCTTTGGTTGGGATGATATATGGGCTTCCTTTGCCCTCCTCGCTGATATCGGCTGCCTGATATGCACATGGGCGCAGCGATCAGTTCCTCGTGCGTCTCTCTTTCTCCCGCTCTGGTTCCAGATTAGTTGACTGACAATTAGTACATCCCTCCAAGACCGATATAACTCTGAACTGGATATCTGTGATCGCACTGAACAGCGCCCCCTGGTGTGTTCCCATGATACCAACATTCGTGTCCTTGAAATCTAGTGCATGACAGGGTTGCACGCTTGAGTATGATAGCCGCGATAACTCGAATCGCAAACCCCTGTGAATTTGTCCGGCGTGTATCTTACGCTGTCACGATCATTTTTGGATTGATGTGGATCGCAATATTTGCTCAGAAGTTTTATAGCTGTGCTACGCAGTTTTGCAAACTAACACGCACCATTGTGATCGTGCAGATACTCCGTATGTGTCGCCCTTTCTCCACTGCACCTATTCCTATCACATTTTACAGTGGATGGGATCGCGGACGCCCTTCTTGTGCTCATACCCATTTTGTTGATGAGAGATGTGAAGATTTTACGGAGTCAGCGCGCGCTGCTCCTTTCGTCGTTTGCTGCCTCCGTTGGCATCACCGTTGTCTCGATAGGACAGGGTGTCACTACCTTGTTTCCGTTGAACAGTACACCCCTATTGCTCACTCATATGAAGGTAAAAAAATTCAAAGTTACGAATCAGCTCAACACGCTCAGTCATCCCAATTCAGGCAGCGCTTTCGGTCATTATCTGTAACCTCCTTGTCGTTGTGATGTTCGTGTACCGGTTTTACCGCAAGACAGACCTAGACGGCGGGAGCTCCGGAGGAAGCAAAGCCATTGAATTTACGACAGTCGTACCGGTGGAACGAGCCACCAGGGCCTGATGGAGCCTTGAACTCACTGTATATGACAGTGTCGAGTCCCTCAATGTAGACATAACCGCACGCGTGTCATTCATGAGTCAGTTTTTCAGAAGCGTGACTCCGGTGCGGGAGTTTGTGACCCCGCTCATGGCTTTGCATCAAATTTCCCGGCAGTGATAGGCTCGCAAGGTGACTTGTAGAATATAGCATTGCTCGTGCCTTGATACATGTTTTCGAAATCGCACGCACGGGTGACTCCACATCTGCTCAAATGATTGCCGCCAAGGATCCTTATTGCTATCGCTCAGAAGCACTCTCCCAGCTAATCTAGTAGTACGCGCTGAGAGTGGACCTGGCACACATATGGCTTGTGATCAGATATCTGAAAGTGAGAAGGGACGGGCACGAAAGCAACCACTGATCCCGGGCAGATCAAGAGTTATTGCCACCCAGGGGCCAAGAGTCCAAAAGAGGAAGTGTGTGCCAGAGTTTGTCTGTTCTGGCCAGGTTTGATCGTGACCCCGTCTGGCAGAAATGGGCTCGGAAGGGTTGCAGATCACGATCCCAGGTAAAGTCTGGTCCGTCCCACTCTTGGACCGCTCACCTACGTCGTCATGCAGACTTGGACGAGGATGACTTCCAAACCACACCCGTCCCGTTTGGGCGTTCCGGCGCGTTTGGGTTTGGAAGTGCTTCCGGGCCAGAGTCACCAACCATCATGACCCCGACGACGGCGGTAGCTGCCGAGCGCAGTTTCTTCAGCGCTCACGCTCGAGGTGATTCCATTGCCTCGGATGACTCCTTTCTCGACCATGCTCCACGCCGTCCCTTTGCCCATGCTCCCCAGTCTTCTGTCGCGACCACCTCCACTTCTGCCTCCACCGGCACAGGTTCCTTCAGCAAGAAACCCTCCTTCGCTTCCATACGGAACGCGTTCAAATCGTCCTTGAAGAACAACGCCGACGTACCCCCGCTTCCCAGCTTGGACCACCATCAGGTGTACCCCATCTTGAAGAATCCGTTCAACAGATCCACCTCGTCGCTCGCCCACTCTGTCACCGCGACGCCAAAGCAAACCAACGCGGCCAGCCCTCCACACCAACATCCACGCCCTCCGACCCCTGGTGAATCACGTCCTTCACGGTCCACGTCTCGCCCGCGCGGCCACTCCACGGCGCGCTCACACCATTCACACTCCGGCTCCGTGTTTTTTGGCTCTGAGAATGGTAGTGACCACGGCCATCCGTTTGGTCACAACCCCAATCATGCCTTCAATTTCGGCCACCCGCCAAGCTCGCCGCCTCCAGTTCCGCGCGTCCCTGATTCACTGGTCGCACCACGGAGCGAGAGTCCAATCATCTCGGAGGACGAAGGGGAAGACCACATTTTGTCCAAGAGTCCCGCAGACTACGCCTTGCACGCTGTTTTCATTCGATTTGCAACCCTCGCAGAGGCAAAGATCGACGCATTTGTGCGCGAAAGCCTGGTAAGCTTTTCGTTGTCATTATGTCGCAGGCCTTGTATGTCGTCCGTTCCTTGACTCGCTATTGACACGGCATGCAGGAGAATGATCCGATATTGACAGATTTCTTTGGTCCTGCCCTTGACCCGCGATTCGATGAGCTTCTACAATCTCTTGGCAAGATTGCACAGAAACGCGCCAAGAATGTCATAGACGCCATCATGCGCTGGCGTCGAGGTATACGAGATCCACCTGCCAATCGATCTGGGCACGCTAGGATGTCTGAACGGGCGTCTCTCGCTGCAATCTATGTCATGTGCAGAGCACTGGTGGCCGTTCTCTCTATGCTCTCTGCCCATGCGTTAAGCGATACCTTGGGGTATAGCTTGGAAGAAACCATTTTTGACCAGTTTAGACGACCTTTGCCGTCTCTTAATCTCAATTACAAGTTGTGTGCAGAGTTGTATGCGGGAGTTCTGGGTTGTCTTGCCAACTTGAGGTCAGTTTCTACGCAGCCGGGTCCCCCTTTTATTTTTAATCGCCATTCAGGTTCCTGAGTGTCACTGACCGGTTCCTCAACGAGCTTGCCCCTGTCGCGCACGGTCAAATCACGAAGGACTCAGACACCAAGTTCGAAAATCTGGTGAAAGGTTTGCGGTATGTGCAAATCAAGGTCAGTTCGGAGATGTAGATGTTTTGGATTGTCGCAGGGGTTTGATCTGATCGATAGGTCTGGCCACCAGAGGCATTCGAAGAAGCCGCTGAATTCATGGAATCGTTGGCAAAATCTTTCGAGAACGCTCATGGCCTCCGTTTCAAAATGGCTTTTGCAGAGACGCTCACATGGTTATTGCACCCCATCGGCAAGGTAGGAATGTGATTCTTTACTCGACGACATTCGAATATTTTTCTGCAGGCTGCTCAAGCCGAAGTAAACCATCCGCAATGGGAGAAAGCGATAGAGAAGATATACCCTCGTGCGAAAGAGATGATGTCAAAGCCTCGGTATTGGCATGTCGCGTATCCGCTGGCAGTTACAGCACTGTGTGTGGCACCACATCAGTTTTTCCTAAAGCATTGGATGGCGTGTTTCGAGTATGGAGTCAGTAAATTGAAGGTATGACCTCAGCTGTTCCAATCCTTAACCTTGTCATACTTACATACCCGTTCATAGGACAAACCATACCGCATCCCCATTTTGAACGGGATAGTCCGTCTAATCTGGACGTATCTTTATCGTTGTCAAGAGCCTGCGTCAACCAGTACTTCAAGGCTAGACGGCCTCTTGAAGCACTTCTTCCCAGCCGGACGTCCATCTGTCTTTCCACCTGAAGAACATCATGAACCATTCATTTGCATTGTCCACTTTGTCCTCTGTCGTTATTTCGAATATGGCCGCGATTTCTGTTTGGAGCTCTTACAAGACTCTGCGAGTGCAAACAGCGCATTGGCCCCCGAGCGTGTTGGGATCTTGGTACAGGCGACTCTCTTGACATTACATGCACTCGAACGCGACGAACCGACACCAACGTGGCCATCCAGCGCAGATTTCTCGACGATACCTTCATGGGATGATTACCCATCGTCTTCCGACCTTCTCCCAGCTTCAATAATGTCGAAACCTGGCATTCAGGACTTCGTCGACCGTTTCGGCGCAGCAACTTCCTCCATCGCACAATCGTGTTTCAAGGTGGTCGGATACATGTCTGTCTTCGACGAACAATGGTCTTTGGCACGTTCTTCTGCATCCAGTAGTGCCTCATCGTTCGAGGAATCCCACAATCTGGTCATCCGTCGGCATCCGGAAGGAGCATTCGCGTATCCAAATCATCTCGTTTCTCACATCAGCATCCTGCAGACCTGCTATCAATCGTGGCCCCGGTGTTTCCACATTTCCTCGATCTCTCTTCCTGACGCAGTCGATATGCTTTTACGTGGCGTCGTCCATGTTGAACCACGGGTGGGCGAGGTTGCGGGGGCGGCTTTGAGGAGATTCATGAAAGACACCCTATATGCACCAGCAGTACTGAAGTGCTTCACCGCATTCTTGTTCGACCCCAAGAATATCGAACAAGAGGGAACGGGCTCTCGGATTCTCCTTGAGAGCGCAAGACTATTGAACCTGTGGACCGGGGTGGTGGATACATGGGTCGCCAGTTATTCCCAGAAGACAAAACAGGAGCTGGCCGGGAACGATTTACAGGCTTTTCTTCAGCAGTCGGAGCAAGTTGTCCTTGGCGCCCTTTTCCTTCTTTCATACGAACTGATGGCCGTTCGTTGTGTCGGTGTCAAGCTGGCGCGTTCGCTCATCCCCCTTTGCAAAGATCTTGCTTCTGGGGGTCCGGCGAGCAATCCCACTCCTTTCCCATTCTTACTTTCGTTGCTGTTCGAGGTCGACACGAAAGAATGTCCTTTCCTTCAGGGTTTCGACGAATTGCTTGATCGCGCGGAGCTAGATCGCCTTCAACAGTGGAGACGGTCAGCGAAGCCAGACGTCCTTCTCCGAATTGCGGACAGCAATGTAGAAAAAGACCGCAAGATATGGCGCTTCATCTATCCGGCATTCGTGCGCTCTTCGCTGCCGAGCTGCGGCAAGCTCATCCCAAATTGTAGGGCTGTCGTTGAGGCTGCGACGGCACGGTATCACCCCACGATGCTCCGACTTGCTGGGATATCTTCCAGTGGCCGCATGCAGTCTTCTCGCCCCTCGGAGCGAGACGGATACAAATCGGTGAAAGAAAACATGTCGCTCATCGACCAGTGGTATATGTGGATCAGGGTGCTCTGCTCTACCGCAGCAGTATCAGACAACCGACTCGCGATGACACAGGCGGGTCGTGAGCACACCCGTGCACCTTCGGAATCAAACTTCGAGCGCGAGAGAACGTCGACGACGCGCTACCTATTCAAGCATCTGACACCGTTCCTGGACGCGGACTATACACCATTCCGAGATGCAGCTGTGCTGTCCATCAGCGCATTTCCTCTTGAAGGCTATCCCCAGCTCCTGGAGGATCTCAATCTCTTCGCATCTCGCCAGTTTTATGACGAGGGTCGCACAAAGCCGGGTTCGCCTGCGACTCCGATACGTTCTCGTCGACAAGCTCGCTTGCATTCCGCAGTTGCTCGCATCTACTATCTCACTGCTCCTCACCTTCACTCCTTGAAGCCGTCGAGTAAACAAGATGCTTTGTCCAACGCGCTGAAGTTTGTTAGGAGCACTCAAGTATTCCTGCTTGCAGCCGACCATCGCGATAATTACTCCTTACAACGGCTGCGGCGTTATTTCTGCGGACTAGTCGAGCGTCTTTTCGATGGCCTGGAAGAGCTCCCCGAGGTGGACGGCGTCCCTCCCAACATCCATCTCTCGCTATATCGTATGTGTGAGGAATGGTGTCAATATGGTCCTCAAACCGAGTCCGCAAAAACAAGGTTTATTTTGATGCAAAGAGCTGCAGCCGCAGCCATCAAAGACCCTGAGGCGGAATCCGACGCCGGAGAGCGATTCCAGCACGAAACCAAGCTCTTGTCGCATGCGTCTGTCGGTGCCCTATCCTCTCTTTGCGTGCGTTGCAACTCCCTCTGAGCGGACGCGTTGCTGACTCGATGCCGTAGCAAAGGGCTTATCGTCCGGCCAATGCTAGTACGGTTGAGATAAACTCTCCGACCGAACGTCTCATGCCTGATTCCCTCAAACCGCTTGAAGCTGCTCAAATTCTAGAACGAATTCACTCTGTCTTTGAGGATGGACAGGTCCCGCTAGTAACCTGTGCTAAGTAAGCTTCTACACTCGTCACAGAAGGTGCACACATCTCACGTCGGTTACCTCGCCAGAAAAGCACTGAGGTCTCTCCTCGTCTTGCCTCAACCCGGCGCAGACCTACTAGTAGACGTTCTGCGCCGAGGATTCTGCGATGCCACGACTATCTCGCTGAGCAGTGCTGCATTCTTCGAGACCCTATCGGACGTGGTTTGCAATGCTTCAGGCTGCTCGTTCTCATTTGCGCAGGTTGCATGTGTTGGACTAGCCAACCTATGCCATGAAGATATCACCATACGACGGCATGCATTCAACATTCTTGTTGCCATCCATGAACAGTCCGCCGGCGTTATCGCCATGGCCGAGTTCGAGACTATGGCTGCTAATCATACCCCGAGCGTCTACCTTCAAGTTCATCGACTGGTTGGGGAATGTCTTGCAGGAGAGCATCCAGAACAAGCTTTTCATGTCCTCGCAGAGGTCACAGCATTACTTTTACGTGTCCATCGCCATGGCAATGAACGGGTTTGTCATCTCATGTTACAAGGCTTGGAACATTGGATGCCAAATCTCCGGATCACTACGCTTGACCCATCAAAGCTGGCCTTGACATCCAAAGGCAGTCTAGTGCTGTATCATTTACTCGCTCTCACCAAGCGATTCAGTGATGCACAGCCCGAACAAGTTGCGGCGATTTGGGCTCGACTTGTTGAAGTGCCAGATCCATTAGCAGGACGAGCCGTAGCGTCCTTCCTGGTCAACGAGTCCCTCAAGGTTGCTACGACTGCCTTCGTCAAGTGCGCCTCCGAGGTTATCGCATGCTTGTCCCGGTCAGCGACGGGAGTGCAGATTTTCCAGGAGTTATGCAGTATTTGTGGGCCGGAAAGGATGCTTCCTACGTTTGAGCACCGGCTGGAGCAACCAACTCGAGAGGAACTTGAACTGTGGTCCGACCTGGACGTGCTGTTCGCGGATGATCAACCCCGCCAGCTTTTAGGTTCCGCTCAGTACGCGATGCTGTATATCGGCTCCGTCTCGCTGGAACGCATGTGGACGCACCACGAGCAGATACCCATCATCCTTTCGGCCGTCCTCTGCCACCTCGATCACAGGGTCTCGATCCTGCGATCGACTGCGCGTCGTATGCTGTTCCACTTGATGAGGGCTTGCATACCCCGGTATCCATCATCTGCCGACAAGATTGGACAACCTCCCCGAGCACCTCTCCTTTCGATCATCATGACTATGGAGGGTCAAGGAGATTCCATCTTCTGGTCAGAAAGTGACCCGGAAGAGGTAGTCATGCTTCGCATGAAGTACATCGTCGAGCAGGTGGTGTCCGTCATTTCGCAATCCGTCCCCGATCTGGCGAAGAACCTAGCTGCTTTATCAATACCCTACGTCGAACATTGCCACATTCGCAGCATCGCCAAACGATCTCTCCAGATCTTCCGCTTCCTGAAGGTCCCTCTCTCTCAAGACGTGCTCGGGCATATCCTTAGTCGTTTGTGCGCTACCATCAGTGACGATGATACTGAGCTCCACCACTTCACTGAGACGATCGTCTCCACGCTCGTGGTCTCCGTGGCTTCAGATGACCTCAACCCAGACCTCCTCCCCCGTCTCTTCTGGGCAACAGTGTCGTGCCTCATGACAGTCATTGAATCGGAATTCGCCGCGGCGGTCAAACTCTTTAGCGCGTTGCTTGGCAAGATGGACCTGGAAAATGCAGATTTCGTCGAATTGGTACTGACTCAGCGTCCCGAATCTTGGAACGGCATGTACAGCTTACAAACGTGCTTGCTGAGTGGCCTGCGCTCGACCTCCACCGTGGCTAACACCTTTGCGGTCCTCCAGCGGCTGTCCAGAGTCTCGGACTCGCGACTCGTGGAACCCTCCGAACGTCGTGTTTGTGACCTATTTGCTCTGTCCTTACCGTGGTGTTTGCACGCCATGACTGGAGACCATCGTGACGCTGCCGTCGACGAGTTTTGTACTTCCATCGCCTGTCTTGCTTCGCGAGAAGGTCGGGATACCATATCTCGCATCATGACTTCCTTCGTCAAGAATCGTTTCCGCACCAAGGATGACTTCCTTCGGCAGTCTATCGCAGGGCTTCGCGAATATTACTCAGCGACGCGCTGGACCGACATCGCCACTCTTCTTCTGGGCCTGGTGCTCAACAAAGAGCACTGGGTACGGATTCACACGATGCAAGTATTGAAGGCGTTCTTCCAGCAACGTGACCCACGCAACGCGCACCATTCACTTGCCACTGAGCACCTCATGCCGCTGTTGCGGCTCGTTGAGGGTGACCTGGCTGCTGAAGCACTGGACGTCCTCGAGGAACCGACGAAGGTGTCCGGCGGACAGAACTCCCGCGACGTTCTCCGGATGAGCATGCACAGCTCGTTCAACGCTGCTCCTGTAGACGACGGAGAAATCTTCGGCGTTCCTGAAGATTCGGGATGGTGTATCCCTCAAGCCAAATCCCGACGATCTATCTGTAGGAACAACATGATGGCTGTTGCGCAAACGTGCATTGGTGTGCTGCGTCCGTCGTACCTTGATCTGGAGTCGCGCTCTCAGATCATTTCGTTCTCCGACTCGCTGGATGGGGACCTCGGCGTGTTAGTTCAGGACCTACATGAGCTGAGCGAATTCTTCCAGAACACGAAACCGCGCCCCCACGTTTTGATACCGAGCCAGCAATTGGAGGAACGTGTCGCGTCCATCATCGCCAGGTCGATGGGCAATTCTAGCGACGCACCTCAGACGCCTTTCACGGACGTCTTTCATATCGGGAAACCGAATGACTATTCAGATGAATCCGGGGATGACAGCGGCTCAGCTGATTCAGAGCTTGACGCATTTATTTATGATTCGCCCGCGTTCTACCAGAGTGCCCCGAACGGACGCGGATTCGACTAATACACTCCTTTTCCGCTCTACGGACTTTCGGTCGTCTTACGTGTATGGTACAAAATTAACACAGCACTTCGGTGTCGGCTTTTACTTACCCCTTGGGCTGAAATATACCCTCATCCTCACGTTTTCTTGGCGTGTTTCAGGCTGACGTCTGACGTCATGAGGCAGTGTATCCTCCCCTCTGCCTCGCCTCACTCGGACCACACCACACCCTCCACCTCGGAAAACTTCCAGCGAGCTGCTCGGTCAAGAAGTCACAAGAGAAAGCATGGGAGATACCATCATCCGCGAGGTAGCGCTCCCCCTACTCCTGATTCGCAAGCCGAGCTACCATAGGGCGAAATAGGTCGTCAAGGGCGTTTGGACGTTCTCCCGGTTCGTCTTGCGCCGCGCGAAATGACCCAGCGATTTATCCGTTGTTCAGTCCGTTCGCTCGATATGGCGTCTTTCCCATCGGTGGTCGATCAACGGCCGTCAAGTTGAGAGACGGAGGCGTGTGGGTACTTGCCTCGACCCCTCTGGACCATGAAATGAAAACCAAGATCAACGAACTTGGTCCGGTAAAGTGCGTCTGACTCGCTCGGTTGGCCATCGGGTCCGAGTCCGAACGCGTGCAGGTACCTCATCAATCCGGACATCGTCCACCACCTTTATTTGTTGGAGTTCAAGATGGCGTTCCCTGACGCCAAGGTCATCGGCGTGGAAGAGACGATCAAGAGGATGAATGAAAAGTCGTTTCCGTTCGACGGCCGTGAGTCGTTCAATCTCGATTTGCGTCGACGCGCGGTACGTGACCTGTTCGCGCCTCGTGCCAGTCTGGGGTCGCGATCCACCCGACACGCGGTATGGGTTCGAAGACGACGTGAGTGAACTTGGCGTGCCTCGGATGTATCGTTGATTCTGTTTCCAAGATCAAACACTGGTACGTGCGACAGGGCAAGTCGATCGCCGAGGGAACTGAGCCAGCTTCAGTTATTTCTCTGGCTTCAGGAACAGAGACGTTGCGTTTCTTCACGTCTCGTCTAGGTCCCTAATCCAAGCGGATCTGCTGTTCAACCTGCCAGCAACGGAACAGGTGTGCAGCACGAATTCTGTTCGCTGCAGGACGTTCCTTCTTATCGACTGGTCCCTAGTACTCGAGATCGTCCAAATGGATTCCTCAAGCTACTCTGAAGCCGAACTCATGGGCTCACCAAAAAGTCATTCAAGGTATCGCCACCGATGTCGAGTGGGGATCTCTACCTTTTCTCGTGGTCGACTGAACGCTAACGTCGTTCGCAGAGCAATGAAGCGCGACGCGAAAACGGTCGCTTCCTGGGACTTTGACAGGATCATCCCGTGTCATGGGGTAAGCCCTGAATGGAGCACGCTCGCAATTTACGCTTGGACGCTCACGCTATTTGGTGGCAGGACGTCATCGAGCGAGGCGGAAACAAGGCATGGCGAACTGCCTACCAATCCTTCATCGATGTCGATGAATGATCTCTGTCTGCCCGGGTATGATGGGTAGTTTCCAGTCCTATTTATCAAGAAAACGCACGCACCGTCTGCGATTCTGGGATACTACATGTAGTACTCTATTTCCTGAATTCATTGACAACTACGCTCGTATGGCTATCCGGAATCTGAGATTCAATCCCTCTGCCGGGAGGGAACTATCGGATGTTGGCTTCTGTCACATGGAAGAACTCTCCTGCAGAGAAGAGTTACGACACGCCTAAAGCATGGCATGAATGTCAGGGAAGTAGGCTCCGAGCCGAGTTCTCGATCATACCTTCTCTTTAAGGACCCATCGTTGGTGACCCTAGTAGAAGTAGATGTCATCTGTACGGCCCTGATGTCATTACCACCGGTAGAATCTGTAGGGGTCGCTAAGACGGTCAAGTTGAGTAACGCATGTTAGAGGGTGTGGTCAATCACGGCTATGGCTCACAGCCCTACTGCGCAACTTTGAGCTTGTCCTGATGCACGTGCATGGCTTTTGCGAGGACAGATTGCTACTCCACGCTAGGTCGAAGCATGGAACGGACATGGTAAGGGAGAGATCCAGGGTTCAGTCTTCGGAAGCTCTGCCGTTTTCTGGGACTTCGGAGCGATCATAACTTTAGGATGTGAGATGGTCTGATCAGCGACGATTCGAGTGGCAAAGCCGACTATCACATGAAAACGCAGCATGTAGCGAGGGCGATGCCTGAAGAGGCTCAGAACAGGATCCTGAAATGACAGTCAAGAAATAATGAAACAAACTCGGATCGCAGATGGATCTGCTCTGTGACAACTGGACCGTGGAACGTCGCCGAGCGTATACCTCGTTTCGAGTTCAAGCCGAGAGCCATCGATCGCTCTGGCATAGTTCCGCTGTGCCAATAGTACGTCCGTGCCTCCTGCTGAAGGCATCAATTAGACCTCCACGGGGGCAAGTGGTCATCGGTGTTGGAGAACTGGAAGTAAACATCTGCTAGGTCCAGGTCAGTCATATTGGTTGCATCGAAGAGTACCACAAAAACGACCCAGGTGGCGTGACAGGCCTGCCAGAATGCACCGAGAGGAATCAACTTGAAGAAGGAGTCAACAAGTCAAGTCACAACGTCGCGGTGGTTCAAAACGTTCAAGCTGGCAAAAAATTGAAAAATCCAAACAAACGATGCCACTGCCTACTTGTACTAGGTACGGGCCTGAGCTAGCCAAGCGTCAAGGACTCACCCCCCTTTGTATATTGGTTTAGATCCTCACCAGCAATCGGTGAGCACGCCGAGAGCAAGATACAGTGGAATGCCGAGTCGGTAAAGCATATCTAGGTGGTATTTTCAGCAACTCAGTGTTGGTTCCAGAACTCATCATGCAATTGGCATGATCGCCCGAAATGAGCCCGTACTAACGCATTGTTTTGGTGAGGGGATTGGATTTCGTCATGGAGCTCCATGCCGAAGCCTCCTTTCATTAGATGATTCGCTACTATTAAGGACCGCCGGTTCCCACATCGTGGAACACCAGGGGGTAATATGATGCTGAACGTCGGTGTCTCGTTCTGCCGCCGCTTGATCAGGTTGGTGGCGAGAGTCTCTGCAATAGTGGCGCGTTTGGAATGCATGCTGTAGGCTATGGCTTCTGGAAACACAGAGCGGCACTGTCTGGGCCAGCTGACGAAGTGAGGTGAGCAGCCCTTTTCGGAACACGCGGCGGAGTCGTGTATTGGGGCAACGGTCTCTTATAAGACTCTGGACTTGGGGTGAACAGGCCATCACAGAAACTACGATCTTACCACCTATGCCTCTCTGCCTGCTTTGCCCCACCGGCGACCAGCCCTTCTTCGCCGAAATCGGCGAGTTGACGAACGTAATCTCGCCGCCTGCTGTTCAGGCCCCATCCTAGTCTGACTCCATGTCTGCTCTCTAGCATGTGTCGGAGGTACATTCCAAAGAACCTCCGAGTGCTGCAGGGTACCCTGCTCACCTCGTCTCCGCCACTCAATGTTGCATCTGCAACAAGAAGTTCGCCACCCCAAGTGGCTTGTCTACTCACCAGAAGGCCAAACAACACTATCCACCTCGTCCTGTGTCCCCCCGCAGATTCGCAAGCTCTGCCCAACTTGCTCACCCCCCAGCACCTCGTTCACCTTCTCCACCTTTAGCTGCTGCGAGTCGCAGGGCAACACGCAACAAGTTGGATGTTGCCGAACAGCGTGCCATCCATCGCTGTAGCGAGTGCCCAGCGACTTTCCAAGCTCTTGCTGAGCTGAAGATGCACCAGTCCTCCCATGGGAAGTTTTCATGCTCCAAGTGCAGTTACTTGTCCTCTTCCCTCTTAGAGTGGAATGACCATTTCAAGCAAGCGCACAAAACGACTCCACTTACCCGCCCCGCGGATGCCGCTCCAGAGGCCATCCTGGCTTCTCATAGGAGCTCTAGTCCATCCATCGTCCACCCGGCGAGTTCCCAGTCCCTAGCCAACAAGAGTGCCCCCTCCAACTCGCGCGGGAAAGCCACGGTTGTATGCGAACTATGCAAGAAAGAGCTGAAAGGTCAGGCCGGCTTGCAAGCGCACATAGCCGCAAAGCATCCTGCGGGGGCAGAGTGCGTTATCTGCCACTTTATCTGCCCCTCAAAGGCCGCACTCGAAGAACACGTTGACACCGTTCACTCGTGTACCGTGTGTCAAGACGGGATCTTGAGGGATGCCCAGACCTTATCCGATCACATGATCGAGCACTCGCATCCTATTCCCTGCAAGAGGTGTGGAACACGGTATCAGACGGAGGAGGACCGCATGCTTCATTTTGCCGCTCCAGACAACGACCATCCAGTCTGTGTTACTTGCCAGCTTGGCTTTGAGGATGACAACGCATTAAGTGCAGTAAGTCCTTCAGTTTGTTGATGCGCTCTTATTACTCACTTAGGCCTGTCAGCATGCAAATTTGGTTCATCCCGCTTCTGCGAAGCCGAGCCCATCGCCTGGCCGATCGTCTTTGGAAGCTGGTTTGGAAACTCATGCAACTGCGACGTATCCCCGCGGCCTCCGATGTGACGTTTGCCACGAGGCTTGTTTATCCCAGACAGAACTCGACATTCATGTCGTTACAGTTCATTCGTGCCCCATTTGTCATGACGGTATCTATACGGACATGAGAACGTTGGAAGAGCACCTAGAGCAGCATCGATCCCCGTACGCATGCCACGCATGTGGTTTGGCCTATGCCCAGGAAGATCAGCTGCTTCAACATTACAATGACTCCTCGAGCGCTGTTCATCCTCGCTGCGGGAAATGTCATCTTGGATTCGAGAACAGTGAGGGGTACGCTGCCGTAAGTGCCTTGCTTGTCAACAAGAGTAGTAAAATCACTGATCGATATTCGCAGCATGTTGATGAGGCACACCCACGAATCGCTTGCGACGTGTGCGAGGGTGAACTGTTCGATCAGGAAGAACTCTCCATTCATTACTTGAGTTCGCGCAAGCACCCCAAGTGCGAGACATGTGGTGTCGGATTCAGAGATCAGTTTGATTACACGGACGTGAGTAAGAAGCCTTGTCGGTGGTTCGCCATTGACCTTGGACCGCATAGCATGGTGCTTCCGCGCATCCTGAGTGCCATTGTTATCTATGTCAATGGCACTTCGACACCCCAGACGTCTTGCAGAATCATATCAATCACTTTTTCAATCATCCTAAATGTCAGGATTGCAACATCAGGTTTACTGACGCGGATGCGTACCAATACGTGAGTCAGGAGCTCATTGCGATAACCTGGTGATGATTAAGCGTCCCTTGGGCAGCATCTCTTCACAGTCCATCGTCCGAACTTTGGCGATCAGGGGCGATCAGCTGTTTCGGGGATTGAGTCCGACCGCGAGAGCAACATACTCCGCGACAACAATTCGAGTCCCCTGCTGAGCGCTCGTGCGTTTGACCCTGTTTGGGGCTTCGAGGGTAGTGCTAGTCTCCCATACGCGTCGTTCGTCCCCCTACCTCCCAGCCTGAGCAATTATTCTAGTCCCATGTCCCAAAGGGTGACGGTCGAGTCCGTGGGGTCCTCTGGGTCGCGCAGCTCTACTCTTTCCGTCGAGCAACGTTCCCCCACCGATGGCCAACCATGGCCCGTGGCCATCCAATCGCTTTCTCTAGACCCTGACCAAGATCTGAAGACCCAACTCGGGTCCAATCACTCTCCGCTATCGACGCTTCCGGCGGTCGGGACGCCCCTTATATCCAGCGTTCCGACGATCCACTCGGTTGACTTCCACAGTCCGTTCAGTCCACGGCCCGAACCGCCCCCCTTGTTCTCGTTGTCTCAGGGGATCGCCGACACCGCCGACACGGCTGCGGAGCATGACGAAGTAGCCAGTGATTCCAGCAGCTCCTTTACACGTTCTCCCCCGTTGATCTCTCCTGTCGTCAAATTGCCGGATCCGGGTGCGGCATCCCCGACAACATCGTCAAGTTGGACCATGACGAGCGAGACGGGGTCTCGAAGACCTTCGCCCCGTTCCGAACATTCAATTATGGGGATGAACGGATCGTCTTCCATAGGTCAGACCACGGCATCCGAGCACACTGTTCCGCAGTTGAGCCTGCTGGTTCCAAGCTCAACGCAATTGAGTAATGGCGCAAGGTTGTGGCCTTGTTCCTCGCCGTTGAGCATGGAATGTACTGACACTGCATTCAAGTAATTCTGGTTATCCAAGCTCCATCTCCCCCGAGTCTGCTGGCATCAGTGTCTCCGCGAGCATGACGCCCGAATATCTTCGTGAGGCGCGGGCTTATCTATCGCTCACGCATCAGGTGCAAGAACCGCCTTCCCCCCCAGTATCTCGCAGTCCCATCTCTTCGCCCATCCTATCCTCTGCCGGACTCGCCGTCGGCGAACGCGGGCGCCGCCGTGAAGTCCGCTTCGAAGACAACATCCTCTCTGAGTCGGCGTGGGACCGTCAATCCACGTCGAGCGATTCATCGCTCGAACCCCCCGTTGTCCTTCCCCGGCCCGGCTCTGGCTTTCGGACCAACGGTACGTCTGTCGTTCTCCCTCACGTGCACGTGACGTAACCCGCGGCCCAGGCGTCAGCAAGCTACCGAGGTTCTCCGCACTCCGCCGGCCGGCGCGCAAGTGGGCCAGTGCCCAGGCGCGCCACGTCTCTCACCGCCACGCGTACGGCAGGCGGTTCGACGGCGGTGGCCCGTCTGTTCCAGCGCCATCGTACCACTGCCGGTCGTGCTATCGCGAACACTGTGAAGAGCCGACGACGACGACGTGTGGCCATCTCTTTTGCTACGAGTACGTGCCTCAATGACAGGCCCGTCGACTCGCGTGCTGACTTGCGGATGTTTTCAGGTGCATTTCGACTGCGATCATGAAGGAGCCGCGGTGTCCCGTGTGCGAGGCGCCAACGTTGTTGTATTGTCTGTTCCGTATCGACACGTCTGCGTGAACGTCGTGCGTTAGAAACCCTCTCTTTACAACTGTTCGAGCACGAAAAGCTGTGAGCTCGTGGTTTTACCTCGAAAATGTATTTATGCAAGTTCAGTTTCTGAGAACCAAGCGCGTTTGGTTACGTAAACGTATCTGGACCCTTGTGTCACTCCCCGTCCCACTCCGAGCCGGTCGCCCCACCAAGCCGAGTGTTGGACCCCAGCCAGACTTCACCCGATGCTCATCCATCGTACCTAAGCCTGCAACTGCTGTGTTTACTCGAGCACGTCGAGCGCTGCTGCCCCCCACGTCCATTCGAACATCATGCCATCAACGCTTGTCACCTTGGTCGCGTCCATTCCGACGCCCTCGCTCTGTTGGACACTCCCGCCCTGCTTACGCGAGTGGCAGTATGCGCCCTGGCTTGCACCGTGTCTATCTGAGCAAACACTCCCGAGCAGTGGTTTGGTGGTCGAGCGCATGGTACCCTGTTCGACCATATGCATGCTGATACGGGTTGTGGTCGTGCGCGCCCAGTATTACCCATCTGCGCGTACGACTCCTCGGTTTGGGTATGGTGTACGCAGTTGGTAGTGAATCTCGGTGCCACGCTGCTGGCAGTTCGTCTTGTTTCCGCTACATATTTAGTACTTGCTGCACCGCACTCCGTAGTTTTCGCGTTGACAATGTTAAAATTCGTAAATCAGTTTGCACAGGGCGGTCCAAATCAACGCGACAATATTTTAATTGCTCGTGTCTGGTGTGGAACACTCTTCGATGGAGAGACGGTGCATTGCTCTCGGCTCAGCCAACATGTTGAGCGGAGTCGGACTAGCTGACTCAGTAATACTAGGTAACAGTTCGTCGCAAGTGCCAGCTCAGCACTCACTGGACTTTTGAATCCTCCATTCTCTGATGAATACCAAACGCCACAAAACGTTCCCCGGCAAACGGGCGAGCCAGTCCACAGCGAACGACGCGTTGTAACATTCAATCAGCTCGACTCCCTCGTCCACGGGGAAAGTTGTAATCGTGCTCAACAGTCACGAAGCACTGAGCCAACAATTCAAACGAGAATATTGCAAGTTGACTTCGTTAGACGCTCGGATTCAAGCCGGCATAAGAAGTCTCCAAGCCAAGCACGAAGTAATAATCCCGGCGTACAATCTGCAGGCAATTGGCAGATAGACCGCCCTTGTTTAGATACATGATTGTTTGCCTCCGCAGTCCGGGAACTACGGTCAGTCGAGTTATCGACCACGTCTTTTCAAGTTAACTCCAGGCGTTCATCCGTCGCGTGCGTCAGACTTTTGTTGTTCTGCGTAGTTAACCAGCACTAGTAATCTTCAATCTCTTGGACAGATCGAGTATTTGCACTAAAATGTATGCCTGTCAAAACGATTGGAGCATTCAAACATACCTGCTGCTGGACAAGAGGTACTAGTTAGTACGTGGAGCGCTTTGGTTATTGGTTGGTACGGAGTGACCTTCTCGCATCCGCATTGATCCATTTCTATGATATAGAGGCATGTGGGATGAACCACTCGGCCCATTCTGGTCCTGAAAGGAGATCTTTCAATTTCCAATCTAGCAATCCACTGCCGTCTCACCCTCTCGGTCGAATAGACGTCGCAAGGAACTAAATCTATCGTCCCGCTGTAGGGGAATGAGACCGTGTTTATGTCGCCAGTACATCTCTTTCGTGAACGGACAGGACGGTGTCTCGAATGTTCGCGATTTCTTTAGGCAAACTGTGCTCTAATGAGAAATTCACATTGAAGCAGGATTTCGGTATCACCTACCCTTTTGCACACAAAAACTACCTGATCTCCCTCTCCGTTACTGATCGGGTACCAGTTTCAGCTTGCCAGTTTCTTGTTCGCCATATTGGCTCCCTTGACCCAGCCATTACTTATGATGGAGTGGTCAACTTTCAATGCTTTCAGGCGCTAGCCGGGACTTAGCGCGGGACCCACTCCGAAGCTGCCTGCTGAGCGGTCGGCACTGAATATTCGTTGGCAATGAGCCAGTCATCATCAGGCTGACAGAGGGGACAACAACTTCGTGGTAATAGTCAGAGTAAGTTATTCGGTTGCAGTTCGCTTGGGCATCCGTTCCTTTTTTTGGCTACTGAAATATAGCAGTCCCTTCTCTCATCGTACAAGCTGCCCTCAATGACAGCCAAATATTAGAGCTGTGTTCCGAGTCAAAGCTACGAGGTTCAGACGATTACTAATACAGCCTGGATGGGTTAGTCCAATAAGCGAGACCTTAGATGCTCGCCAACTTTCCCATGACCCGCTTCATACTCAGCTCCGTCCAACAGGTCGTATCAGCAAGTTGTATGGAGGGCCGACCGTTACGGCGCACTCCAGTGGGAAAGAAGCCAATCAAACGGCTCGTTGTGTATCTGTTGGTTGCGCTCCTGGCGTTGTCCTCTTCTATTTCCAACGATGAACAGGATCTCTCTGCGCTTTCATATGGAGGGGTGTCGTCAAGAACCAAGCCATCAGGCGTTTGGAGGTCGGCTCGATGTCGCAATCCCCCTCCTGTGAGAACGGATTGGACCATTCAAGGTGGAGAGCTCCGGATTTCCGAGCGCACAGACCAAAATCCCTTTCAGACGTGTCTGAAGGTGACGATAGTCCTCTCCAACAGCGGATCCAATGCTTACACTCACTGTCACTTGTCCCTGGCTATCAGCACTCCAGACTGGCCTTTTCCTCGTATATCTTTCCCCTCCGCGCTCCATTGTAACAGGTCACGATGTTACCTACCAAATGGCATCGAATTGGAAGGCTTGAGCGAGGTACAAGAAGATGCGGCCACTTGCACATGGTCGAGATCATCTCGCCCCATGTTCGCTGCGAAGCAGTGTGCTGCATGTCAGACATTAGGCCACGGGTTGATGTGCGAGTATCACGTCATCTTGTCCATCCCTCCTGTGCGTTTGTGCTCCATTCACTGTGTCCGGACACCTGAAAAGCTTTGCAGGTTAATGAGAACTCGGTTCAGCATGGCTCTGCTACAGAAGGTTATGGATCTTATGCAGAATTCGTAAGTAGATACTCCCGTACAACGCCACAATCCATTGAAAATGTCATTCCTGATAGTCAATACAAATACAAGACCATTTAGACATATCCTCTTCACACTTAAGCGAACTTTTGGACTATCCAGAGTCGACGGACCAGACCGATGGTTCCACGGTTTTTGTGCGTCTCTGAACTACATCTTTCGTTTATTTGATATGAAAACAATCTACAGACTGCAGGTGTAAGTCAGGGACCTAGCACAACATCCGCGGTTGTAAGCGAGATGAACTTCACTGCGCTTTCATATTGAACACGCATGTCACAGATCGAGGAGACCGCAGATGAACAGCCAGCTGTTTTACCGCCCGCGAACACTGGACCGTCAGCCCCAAAGTGTTGGTGGTTGCTCAACGCCGAAACCGGTCAAGTTTGCGGTTTGGCTATTCACGACGTACCGAAACACTTCCAGTCTCACGGAATCAAGGACATCCACGAGTCTAAGCAGGTTCTTTGCAAGTGGTCTGGTTGTGGGACTGAGCTCCTAAGGAAAAACTTTGTACGTCATGTACGGGAGTGCCATCTCCGTGAACGGCGTACCTCTTCACAAGCATAGTAAATCTCTCTAGTGGTACGATATAATTTACAGTACATATAATTGCGCCGCCACTCGGTCCCCGGTGGCCACTGAATGGTATCTCCCATGCACTCCTACAATTCTTGAAGCCCGTCCGTCTACGCGATCCTGGATGAAGCGAGCAGCGTCGAAAACCATCCCGAACTCGGTTTAGTACTTATGGTGTTCAACCGCATCGACAATCGTGGTCAGTGACTGACCATTCGAATTACTTCGGCCGAGTACCGTCCCTCGTCAGGATGACGGCCTGAGTCGAATATGCTCCGACTCTACGATCATATCTGAGGGTATCATGTTGCCGCAGCTCAAGATCACCGAAGTGTTCAACGTGGGGACGATCTCAGAACTATGAACGGTAAGATCCCAGAATCTGCAGTACACTAGACTACTATGGATCTTTTCTACTGCACTCTCTCGACGGAGCAACGAACTCTACGTGGCGCTGCCAAAGATCTGGTATCGCCTGCAGATACTAGGCCCGATTTCGTCGTATTGAGCTTTCGTGTGGCACGACGTGTAGAACTCGGGCTGTACGGTCGTCAACCCTGAGAGAAAAAACGCGACGAAGAGGGACAATCTCACCAATGACGCCAGGAGCGAGCCGCCGAACCAGACGGCGTAACTAGACGAGAAGAAAGCCATGAGCCTCAAGCACATACGATGGTCAGGATGACGTCTACCGTTGACGCTTATGCGAAATGACTTCCACTTCCACCCCAGAAGACTGAAATGGGACATGTCAGAATCTGCTCATGCAAAGTACTACTTGCACCTGACCTTTTGAGAACTGCCGCTAGCGATCACGCTGGCTTCGAGTCGGCGATCGACCAGCTGCTTGAGGTCTCGTTTGAGTCGCTGGCCGAAGTGCTGGAACATCGTCGATCCTCCAGACAAAACGATATTCTGCGCACAAGGTCAACAGTTGATGGAGACTAGGAGGTAGTGTTCACCTTGTATAACCCACGGCGAACGTCGATGGGTGACGACTGAATCGTATCATCAACGATATCAGGCAATGGGGTTAGGAAGTCGGACGAGTAAATTTCCGGATTGAAGAATATTTCTGGAGCGAGGAAACGTTCGTATCCGATGTCGATGGAGTATTTCTGCACGAAGATCGGATCAGCAGGGGGAACACAGCCACGGATGAGGATCTACCCTGCCGGAGACGCCGTGTTCGCCATCGTACCTTTCAAAGTACTTGTACGGCTCGGCGTCATACTTTCTGAACTCCTTGACAATGTCCTGACAAACATAGCTGTAGTCTTCTTTCACCCTAGAAGCAATCTTCATGTGATCGTCAGATGGTACCACGCTGAGCTCGCCACGTTCTCGCAAGAGACCGAGTACGAATTGAGTGATGTCGCGACCGGCAATGGGGATGTGTTTGATGGCGCTTCCAATCACGTAGCCTTCTGCACAAGGAATTACGTGGGTAACACCGTCACCAGAGTCAATGACTGTGCCGGTCAACGTTCTGTCTGTGACTCGATTGGACGACCACGAAGCAGCAAGTGCCAGCACTGCTTGCACTGCGATGTAGAGGCCTTTGATGTTGAATGACTCGAAGAAGATCTCGGCCGTCTGTTCTCTGTTTTCTGGAGGATTGAGAGGTGGCTCGGTCTGATGGCAACAAATTAAAACAACGTTCAACGCCACGACGTAGTCTGCATTTCGTGCGACTGACCAGAAGAAAGTAGTGATCCTCGGGCTCCGCGCGGAGATACTTGAAGATCGTCTGCTCCCAGTAGCGCTCCATGTGATCCCAGTTGTCTATCATGCCGTGCCGAATAGGGTAGTGTACGCTGTACCCAGGCGTCTTGGAATTGGCGAGCGCCTCGTCTCCGATGAAGAAATCGAGGTCTTCGATGCCGCGCTTCGACGCGAGGTTGCCGGGCTTTGCTGGGATCGAAGGACCGCCACGCGTTGTCTGGGTGGAGGGGCCGCGCGTTGCGATCGCCGTCGGAAATACACTGGGTTCGGGGTGAACTGGGGTCGAAGCGCAGCAGAGACGAGACTCACAACGAGGGATCAGAATTGCCTGCGAAACTGGAAGAGTGGGTCAGGATGAATCCTCCGTTGAATGGATCTGCTTCGTACCCAATCTTCGAGTAACCAGTTCCATTATCGCAGATGATGGGCGCGAGTAGCGACATCGTCGTCGACCGGTCGGGGTCTGTGCGGGACGGTTATGACACGTGCGAAATCACTGCCGGGTAACGCCGTCACTATTTCGGTTCGTCTAAGACTCCCAGTCGTCATCATTTTTCTAGCTAGTATCCCCAAGTTCTAGCAGCGATTCTCGGAGCTCATCTAACCGATCCGACAAAACTACTACCAGTTTCTGATCATACGAGGTGCTATCTGGACTGCTTGAACAAGTGGCTGGAGACTAACTGGCTATCTTCAAGGATGGCATGCTAGTAGTTGTGCTATCACTTTTCCGTGGACCTCTCACACAGCCGTTTGCACTGCGCCACATTTCATAAGTATCACACTAGCATGGCCTTCGGAACACCTGGTTTACCCTCCGACACATACTCAGGGTCCGTTTATTGGCAGCAGGTCCCGAGTCCCACAGGCAAATGTGGGTAACATTTTTTCCTGTCGAGACCCGGCAACGCTCGATATTCAATATTCGATATCCAGGCGGTCTAGCTAACACAGAATCCTGCTTGTGGACCAGTTATCCGGGTCGGAACGCGCCCTGCAGTGCGGAAATGCAGAACATTTTGAGGTCTCAAGCAGTTTCTTGACGGCCGATGCGACTCGGAAAGGCGATTGACACTGAGCAATTCGCGGCCTGCTGTAAGTAAGTACATGTCCATTATCCCCGCACCGAATTTATTGATGTCAATGAGTCTTCTGGAGATGATACATGAAAAAAGCACAGTATGAGGAAGCTACCCAAGGCTAGGTGCCTGGTGGGCATACCCAGCCAGTAGGTTCCTTTGTACTTTTTTCTCCGCCGCCGGCGCGTTCTCTATGCCATGAACTGGGTGGCATTTTCTCCTGCCTTCTATCGCCTGTCCCGAGCAATGCATGTATCGACGGAGCTTGGCACGTTTGTCATCACATCATCTGCTGTATAGTTTGGGCGACCTGCAAAGTGGCGGATATAGTGCTCTGCGTTGGAAGGCACACATCGTTAGGTTTTGCGGGCAGAATGAAAGTTGACGCGTCGGTTAATGAGTTCAATTGATCGGACTCTTGCAGGACCGCGCCGATAAAGTCTCTCCACCGTGATAGCCACCAGGTCCAAGGAACTCGTCGACACATACATAGTAGAGTAGAACATTACACCCCAGTCGACGTTTTCGGACCAGGATACATAGAGCCGGGCCCCAATCTCTCCTCGATCGCTATCTTCTACACAACCCTCTCGAGGTTTTCCCCATCGTCTCCCCAAATCTTCATCCAAGACTCTGCCAAGACAGATAGTGGCACCCTCGTGCGTCTAGCGCCCGGGAGTCCAGGGCTAGTCCCAACCCGGTCTCTTCTCGCGTTCTTAGAGACTCAAGCTGCACATATGTGCCCCTGTGTACCGCTTCCACATTTTCTCGGCGCGTCTTTGGGTCCTTTGGAGCGCGCCGGTTGACCTCGCCATCTTCATCGCCGCATCCACGGCGCCGGCGTATCACTGCAGGAAGGTACGCACTCCAAGCCCCTTCGCTTACAGATCTAGCCCTGACTCGGACGCGTTCTCAGGAACATATAGGTAACCGAGCCGATCGCTTTCATCATGATTTCCGTCATGGGCGTTCCATACCGTGCTCGTCGTCGCTCGAAATGGAAAATCCCGGGTGGCGCACAAGCTCCAAAGCGCGCTCAAGGAACATCGCGCATCCGAATCGGATGGACCATGCCTTCCTAACGCCCTTCCCCAGCCAGCGGTAGCAGGACGAAAACAAGCTCTTCTCCATGATCCCGCAGACAATATCAACAATGTTACACCCCGACGAGGAGATGCTAGAGAACTGCTTTCAAGCCTGTTAGAGAATAAATGGACTTTGTCTCGCGAAGACTGTTGTTGTACGGGACTGTCTTCCAGAACAGCGTCCAGGCTGATATTCATCATCTGTATGACCAACCTCACCTTGCTTGTCAGTGCAGACCTCTTCAAAAAAGTCATTCGAGCATTCGAAGTAAGAGAACAACCACCTGAGGTTCACCGGTGTTCCCTCCGGCGATGCCACCAGAACTGGCCCAGGTTACAAAGTCTGAATCAACGTTTGACACCTCGGCGGTACTAGTGATGCATACCATGGTAGTAGGTCAGTCTTCAACGCCGTCTTCGGTTGCCGAAACACCACGTACGAACTTTTCTACATCTCGCGTTGTTGGCCGTCCCTTCGCGGGCAGCGTTCGGACGTTTCTGGTCTGCCGAGCAACGGATTGAATGATAACAGCGTCTCACTGATCACGCTTCTTGACTGGGGCACACTCTAGGGGGCGCACCGGTATTTTTTGGACTGGAATCGGCCGACAGAAAGCGAAGCCGCCAGCGAGGCGAGGCTCAAAGAATCGACCAAATGTCCAAGGCACACTCTTCGGACAATGACGCACATGAAGGATCCGCCCGTCGGGACGCCCGTCGTTGGGTAGTCAGATGAAGCAGGGTAAGTACTAGGCCCAGGGGTGGGCCTTAGGTAACTGGTGAAGAACATTTCAATAGGCGTCTGCATGTAGTTGAATAAGTATATGATGTTCTCACAAACGACGACGACGACCCGTATAGCTATATACTCCCAGCTCGGCTCCTGAGGGTATCGAGGCACGCTGATCACCTGACCTTGTTGTGGACCTCGTACTTCACGTCATTGCGCAGTGGACCACTAAGCATGCTTATAGCTCGGTAGCGTTCAAGTTAGCTTTGATCCGCGAAAATGTTGAGGGCATCGAGCTCGGACGCTGTATAGTAAATTTTCCAGAACATTCCTGTCACCAGTGCCGCAGAAGTGATGAGGCAATGTAGAGTTCTCGTATCCAACATTGCTGCCGTAATGCCGAGGACGCAGTAAAGTGCAATGAGTCCAAGAAAAAAGCTACAAGACAAACGTGCGCGAGTTCATTCGCGTTTGTAGAGCTGTACGGCGTACATACATACCTTGTAATAGAGAGCCATGGACGATCCCGGCCGAGCTCCGGACGAGCCGAGTTAGCGCTGTGGAGAAGCCTCATATACCGTGGAAGGAAGTGGGGGTAAAACGACCGACAGACTTGAGAAGCGCTCGATTGTACGTCCCCTCGCGTCCGTACTCCAATCCCTCGCCGCGCAAATCGCACACTGGTGAAGCGCCCTGCTCTGTCGCATCGTCGTAGTCTCCATAGCATAGCATCTGGGTCGCGAAGTAACCGTGTCTAAGTCGTCTGAGCGTTCGACGGCCCGGGTAGCCCGAAATTGCCGAAGTGCAACGAGGCGCAATATCAACTAATGTGTAGTCGAGACACCGCACGAGGTCTGGTGTGCGTCCGGGGCGGTACGACTACAAGGGATGAGCCGGAAATGGTGACGGGGTTGAAAGCTGGCTCACCCCGGGCGAGGTAGATCGCGTCCACGATAACCATCGCGGTCGACGTGCGAGAATGCGATGATGATTTGCGTG